>VXBZ01002561.1:19958-33321 GCA_013399135.1 Heliornis fulica | reverse complement strand
TTCAACCTGGCAGGGTTTTTTTTTTTTTTTTTTTTCCCCTCCCTTCCTTCCCTTCTGCAAGACCTCGGCATTGATCCGGGAACGTGCTCTTCGCATGTATGATCCATGCAAACACCGTGTTCCTATTGATCAGGCTCCTTTGCTGCTTGGGGTCCGCGCTGGCAGCAGAAACAAAGGCCGGAGGAAGGAGGGGAGAAAATTACCCGGCACCGCACCGAGCAAACAGCATTGGCAGCATCTACGGGGTCTCTCCAGAGCCTCTTCCTCATCCCTTCCCACTCCTGCCACCTGCCCTCAGTTTTCCCCTCATTCAACCCTTCTCCATCCTCCCTTCTGCTGTCCCTCCCTCGCTCCTGCCCACCAAAAATGGCCAAAATTTCCCCCCTTTGCTCCAGTGGTGACTTCTCGGGGGCCATTTCCAAGAAGTGAGGAGCTAACGTGTCCCTGCACGGCAGGGAGGGACAGGTTTGATTGCTGTCACCCTCCCAGACCTGTCCAACATGAGGGGGACATGCTGAGGGGGGAGGGGGTCCCAAACCCATCTCCTTTGCCAGCCGAGCTCTGTGTGAGCCTTAATAATTACAGTGATGAGTCAATAACAATTAGGTCTAACAGCCACTCAGCAGAATTGACGCAAATTATTTTAATTTTATGTTTCTATCGATGAACTTTTCCAAGTTGGCACCTTCTACCCCATTCCTGTGCTTCCTGGCCCCCAACTCCCTGGGGACAACCTGCTGCCTATGCCCCAGCTCAGGGGGTTCAAAGTGGGGCTCCACCTGCATCTTCTCACCTCGCTCTGAAAAGCCATATCCAAAGCAGAGGCAGAGCTGTCTGCAGGAGAGGGTGTTTGTGCATGGGCAGGTCCTCTCCACTCTGAAGGAAAATTTCTGCTTTTCCCAAGAAGGCAATTCCCAAAGTTGCTCACCGGACACAGACGGTGGGAAGAGGATTCATAGAATCCCTCAGTTGAAAGAGACTTTTAAGGTCATTGAGTCCAGCCCCAGGCTGACCCTGCCCAGGCCACCTCTAGACCATGTCCTTTAGCACCTCATCTCTTGGCCTTTCCAATCCCTCCAGGGATGGGGACTCCACCACTGCCCTGGGCAGCCTGTTCCAACACCTGGCAACCCTTTCAGGGGGAAATTCTTCTCATGTCCAACCTCAACCTCCCCTGGGGCAGCCTTGCTTGCTGGGGAGTGGGTACCAGGCTTTGTGCAATCTCCTGCAATAGGATTTTTGTGATATGTTACACGTGTATCTTCTCATCCACAATGGGGGGACATCACGTCAGGTTTTGCTGGTATCGGGTTGTGTTCATTTTTCACGCTATTCTATACAATTGACCCGCTTAATATGGGCCTATTACATCGAAATTATAATGAATCTAATCAAAACAATGCCTGGAAAGCAATCACTCTCACAATTCCACAAACAAAACTGTCCAAAATGGCCTCATACAGGAGAAACAGCTGCAGTCACGCTACCCAAAAGCTCATCCTGCAGGTTCAGGTTCTGCATCAGAGGGTTTGCAGCATCTCCAGTTCTCCCAGTAGACTAAGAACACACCCCCACCCCCCAGCATGGGATGTAAACCCCAAGAGGAAGCCATTCACTGAAAGCAGAAGAAAACCCCAACATAAATAAACATTATTTTTTATTCTGGTTGACAATCAGTGGATGATTCCTTGGATTTATTTTCTCTCCAGTTTACAGGGCTGAGCAGCTAATGGCATGACCTTCTCCACATCCCCTGGGATGCTGGGAGCTGCGGAGCTCCTCGAACCAAGTGGTGACCCTTAAGCTGTAGTCACTGAATCCCCCACCCATCCCACAGGAAACCCCTGGGGAGGTTTCTCATGGCTCCTTTCCTCCTTGTGCCTCCTGGCGTGGGTTTTCTCTGCCCGTCAGCGCTGGGAGCTGGCACTGCAACGCTGTAAATCGCAGCGTCCCCATCACGGCTGGGCTGCGTCTATTCTCTGCTCCTGTCATTAGGGCGATGCAGCCCATTCAGTGGGTGACAGGTGCTCAATTGCTCTTAAGTGGCTCCCAGATAATTGGGGAGGTCTTTAGCTACTTGTAACTTCCAATAATAAACAATAGAGGGGGAAAAAATATCCACACATAGCACTTAACCAACAGCTTCGCTGTCAAATCCGCATTAGGGCTCTTCTCCTTCCCGCGGGCCAGCCCCTGGCCACCGCTCCCCCCCTTGGCAAGCGAGAGCCACCTCCTTGCCCTTGCTTTGAGGGGGTGGATGATGAAGGATGAGGCTCTGGATACGGCCCCACTGATGCTGGGTGTCAGGAGGTGTGAGGCTGCACAGGGACTTGGGGAGGATGGAGGTTTGTGAAGCGCTTCTGGATTATTTTGGGATAGGGATGCTGGAGTAAATCTTCAATCCAGAAGCCAAGTTTTACATCCCAGGGAGTGTTGCTGAGGGAAAAGCTGATCTGAAATGCCCCATCCTCGGTGCAGTCTGCAGGTGGCTAAGTTGGCTTTCAGAGCTTTTCTTCCATTTAAAACCAAGGTGTAGCTTCTGCCAGCGCTGAGCTGCCCCTCAGAACCTTGGGAGTTTCTTCTCCTCCAAGCAAGGCTCTTCCCATCCCAAAAGGTGCTGAGAAAGGGCCTTTCTCCAACACTCCTCAGTGGCTCCACAAGGAAACGTGTCTATGAAGCTTTCACTGTCCCATAAAGTTGGTGACAGGGTCTCATCCTTGGTGGGGGGATTGGAAAGTAAGGATGAACCCCTTCAAATGGCTCAGCCCAGTGTGCAGCCATGTTAAAAACTGCAGTTTCCCCAAAAGAAGCTCTGAGAAACACATCTCCAGCTCCTCAGCTGGTGTAAATTTGTCCTGGAGAGCTGTTGGTTTCGCTCAGGATTGGACCTGCCAAGGGGAGGTGTGGACTCTGCCAGGCAAAACCATCTGCAGCCCTTTGGAAAATGTTCCGTCGAGAGCAGCAAGCTCTGACTGCTGCAGGGTTGGGATTTATCAGACACAGCAGGTGCCAGAGTGGGAAAACACACCCTGCTCTCCCACACCTCCCCCTGCCCCCAGCAAGCTGGGATTGCGCCTGCGATTGTGCCACAGCTTCATTTTCTAATTAAGGTCTGACTCCTGGGAATCACACAATGAAATAACTTCATTTACTCCAGCTTGGGCTGGGAAGGGAAGATCCACCCTTCTTGTCTCCTCCTCCAGTGATCTGGGAGTGAACCAGGGCTGGGCTGGGGNGATGGGATGGGATGGGATACAAGCCTCAATGCAGCATGAAAACCTGCACAGAGACAGGAATGAGATTTTCCTTTGCCCCACTTCTGGCTGGCAAGGAAATAAAAACTGAGATTTTGGAGCCAGAGGCAGAGCTGGGAAAAGGGTTCAGGTCTTCTTCTAGGAGTTTCCGTGGACTCTGGAGCAGCACTGGAGTAGCTGCACCATGTATGGAGCTTTCCCAGGAGCGTCGCTGTGCTTTACATTCCTCTAGAGCTTTCTCACAGTGAAGGCAAACCCAGCATCCTAACTCAGCCAGTGAGGATGTGAGGAGACATCTCTGAGCACTTGAGCTATGCCATATGTGTCCATAAATGTCCCTGGGCACTGGAGACTCCCCCAGCTCTTCAGGTGTTAGGGGCCAGGGGGGTGTCCAAAACCATCCCTCCCACTGTAGAGCTTCTTTCTGTGCCACCCCCAGTCAAGGCCAGGCTCGACTTTGGCCAACAACAAGTGAAATCCTTGTGGTTGCACCTGGGTGAAGATCTCTGTGCTCTGAGGGTGGCAAATACCCCGATTTTTACAAATCCTGCTGTCCATGAAGCGAAGGGTCCCCCAGCAATGGGGACCCTCTCCCATAAATCGCCATTGATTCACCAAGAGAAGAAAAGGGCAACAAATATTATTCCCGATGAATAATTCAAGCGGCTCTAAGCCATGCATGGTGCGTTCATTATCCTCCACGAGGACCTGGGGGATACAGCTTGAAAGGTCCTATAAAAGGAAACGGGGGGAAGATTTATTTTTAAGGTCGGGCAAATCCCGATAACCCGCGACGGGAGGGGTCGCGCCTTGCGCGCCGGTGCGGGATGTGCTCGGCGAGCGCGGCGCGGCTCAGCCCGCGCTCCCCGTCCTCCTGCCTCGCTGATGCTTTGTTAAAAAAAGAAAGCACTTACAGTGCTGTTGGGGGATCGGTCCATTCGCCTTTCTTCCCCGCCAAAGCTTTCAGGGATGAAAGCACTCTAAAGTGCTGGCTTCGGTGTTTGGAGCTGAGTAGTGAATAATCCCCCTCCTTCATCCCCCTGCCTGCGTGGGAGGCGGCGGCGGGGTCACCGCGCTCACGCCGGCCTTGGCGGCACAAGCCGGGAGCGATTCTTCCCTCTTGGGATTACCGGAGCTTGCGCAGGGTGTGGGTTCTCCTTGGTGGGTGTTGAGCCCTGAGGGGTGGTGTGACATTACCTGGTGACACCAGGAGTTAGATACTGGTCCCCTGCCCCGTTCCTTGCCAGTCATTTCCATCGTGTCCCGTGGCCGAGGGCAGGTGTCTATCACACGTACTGCTCCATGGTGCCACCTTCTCCTCACAACTCCTCTCATCACCCCTGAGACCCCTCCCCAGGGATGACAGGACACCTGGAATTTCTTTTTTGGGGGGAGGGATGGTCCCAATTCCCACTGAAGAGGCACACACTTTTTTTCCCCCTTGCAAAAAAAGTACAGGGTTTTCTTCTTTATTTTAGGAGAAGCAGATTAAAAGGCAGGATTGGGGGGGTTTGAAGTGAGTTTTATGCTGCTTAGATTTGGGGTCAGGTTTCAGCTCTGCCACAGTCACAGACTGGCCACCGGCTCCGCAGCTTGATGGCGGTGGCCATCTGTCCATGCTGCTGAGTTCTCGGACCAAGTACTGACTCTCCCTGGGGATAACCCCCCTCCCAGGATGCTCCTGTAACAAATAACAGCTTCTGGGGACTCCACTTACCTGCTCATCCGAACAAGCAGCACCATTTCGATGGAGCTGGTCCTGCCGTGCCCCGATGCACTATCGGGGCTGGGATTTCTTCCCATCCTCTCTCCTCTCCGTTTTCTCTGCCAATAAAACCTGCTTCAGAGAATGAGCCCTTGATCAATGGCAGCAGGATCCATCTCCCATCACCTGAGCGGGATGAGAGAGGTGGCCAGGGCGGCTGGATGGGGAGACGCAGCCTCCTCGAGAGGACAATTCATCCTGGCTATTGGACACCAGCCGTCAGGAGGGACAAATGGCTCTCTGGAGGTGGCCATCCTTCTCCACTGGCCATCAGCGTGGTGCAGCTGACCAGACTGGATTTAACACCATACTTCTGGGCAGCCAAAGCCCAAGACTCGGCTGGGGAGAGGTAATGCTGATGTGACCTAGTAGAGGTCCCCTCCAGCACTGCTGCCATGATTTGACAGGACAGGTGCCACTCAAGGGCTCAACTGGGGTTTTCATCCCTGAGAGACCTGGGCCAGGACTATGCCATCCTCCTCCATCTCTAACCAACACCTTTACAGATTTCCCTAAGGCTGCAGGTATCTTTGGCTACTCACCCATCATCTGTTGAAGCCAAGGGGTCATCTCCCATTGCTCCCCAGGCTCAGGAGCAGGAAGGGCCAAGGGGATCATCACAAGGGATCACTGAACATCCATCCATCCATCCATCCATCCATCCATCCATCCATCCATCCATCCATCCATCTCAAGCCATAATTTCTGTCTGAGCCAGGACACACTCAGCAGGAAGATGCCCAGTGGCGACGTAGAGTCCAAATGATGGAGAGCGCAGCTCAGGCGCTAGATAACTGGTGATGATTAATTACCCACGCTCTTATGAGCATCCGCCCTGCTCCTGGCTTGGATCCCAGCAGCACGAGCATCTCATTAGGTCACTGTCACAGAGCCCCCATGTCAGTACTTGCAGAACAATCCCATCTTTTGATGGGACCTGGGAAGCAGCCTCAGACTCATGGTGTGGACACCAGTCTTTGCTGAATGATGGTGCGATGGTGTCAGACCCTGGTCCCAGAGAGAAGTCGGGGGGATGCAGACTTGGAGAGGCCACGGATCAGCTGGCTGAGGCACGACAGGAGAGTGGTCCCATGCTGTACACATGCACAAGGGGCACTTGGCCATGGCACAGGTCCGGAGGTTCAGCTGGGGTGACAGGGACACCCATCCCACCCCTGATCAGGCTGCTAGTGCCAAAGCTGTCACCCACAGAGCACACCCAGGTTTCTGCTCCCCTCCAAACCCAGGCACTGCACTCCACGGGATGCTCCTCAGGCCTGGCCTCCATCACTGCTCCCCCTGAAGCAGCGCAGCATGGATGGACCCATCAAGTGAAAGGTGGAAAAAGGTAATTAATCTACAGAGAAAAAAGTGTTAATACCTCTAAGACACCGGGGACACTGGCTGTCAGCTTCCACCAATTAGTCACCTAAAACCCTGCCTGTATGATCTCTGTGGTACAGCTGAGTTGATTACTCTAATTAATTTTGCATTGATCTGCATGGATCTGCAGCACCAGGGCCTATCACGGGCGAAGGAAGAGATGGATGCGTGAGCCCTGCTGAAGTGTGGAGGAGGGAGCACATCCCGGACATGCCGCTCTCGTTTCCGTAGCCCACTTTGATAACTCATCCCACCCCCTCTGTCCTGGGCTCCCATGGCCAGAGGTGTCAGATCCCTCCTTGAAGCAGAGCTGGGGGCAGGGGAAGGAGAACAGACTCATTCTGGGAGCAGCCTGCCAGGGGTGGGACATCCCGGTGCGTCTTCTCTCATCCTCTTCCACCTCCCACGGCTGTCCCTCCACACATTCCTGCACTCTTCACTATTTTCCCCAAAACCTTGGGATTTTCTTGGCAGAAAGGTACCCTTTGCCATCTCTCAGCCAGCAAACACCACGGGGCACCAGCTGCCCACCCCGGTGCTGGGGGGCTGCTGCTTTCCCCCCACCTTGTCCAGGTGAATCCCACGGAGTTCAGATGATTCCTTCTTTGCATCCTGAGATTTATTCCACCTCAGGCAGGCTCAGCTTCCCCTTTCCAGGGACCATTCTCCCTGTGTTTATTTTGGGAGATGTTTTGTGATGGTGGCAAGTTGAACATTTGGTGTTTTCTACTATATTTCTTTTTTCTTCTCACACATTTCCCCCTCCCATTCTGGCTTAAATTTGACCCAAATTCACCAACTTGCTCTGAACATCCCTCAAGCTCCAAACTCCTCTGCACGTCTCTGGGCAGAGGGCACTGGCAAGCCCTGCTCAGCAGAGGTTCTCCTCCTCTTTAGGAATTCTTTTCTTCCCTCACCAACCCTCCCTCAAAGCCTTGCAGTAGGAGGGATTGCTGACTGCAGTGCTGGAGGTTTCACAGCTTATTTTCCCATCCTTCAAGGCTCTGTGCATCCCTGCTCCTGCTGGCCCTGGGTACCAGCGCTCCTCCCCGACGGCATGGCCGATGGGCTGCACGAACCCAGCACCGTTTGCTGGAGGAGCATGTCCTGGGAACCAGGACAAGAAGGTCCAAGCTGTCATGTCCCTGAGCACCTTGTGGCCCAGGGACCTCTTGCTGCCTTTGATGTGGTTTATGCCAGGGAGGCAGCGGCGGGTTTGCAGGAACGCTGCTGCTCTCAGCTGCTCTTTGATCTGCTCTTAACACTTCAGGTGTACCTGAAGGCTGTGGCCATCTCCTCACCGCATGTAGATTGCACGGAGACACACACAGCTCCCTGCCCAGGGTCATCCCAGAACCACAAGCCCACAGCCAGCATGAACCCCTCCCCTGGGGCCAAGGTCTTGCAGGACCCCACTGAGATCCCCCTGAACCCTCTGCTCCCTCTGCTCATCCCCAACCACCTCCTTGGCAGTTCATTAACAGTTCAGAGCTAACGAAAGCCCAGTGCTTTTGGCTCAGAGTTTATTCATCTTGAAGGAGGAAGACTGAGGCACAGGGAGATTGAAGCCATCCAAGGTTAGGATGAGGTGAGAGAGAGGAGCATCCTCCTTGCAGAGCCCTAGCACGTGAAGGGTTAGCCACTGCCTTCAGAAACGTAATTTCCTGGGATTAATATTAAAAATGTTTCTAATGGCTCCCACTTGTTTACTAAATAGCCAGCACAGAGATAAGTTATCAACTGTGGCTATAATTCGCTATTAATCAAATATTCAAATCAGTGCTGCAGTTGGCCACAATGGGACACACACATAATTCTCCATCTCTGGTAATAATTAATCTTTTTCCCCCCTATTCTTCCCTTCACTTTGGACTCTTGCAAATATCTTTTGGTGTTAAGAGGTCCCCAGAGAGACCTGCCTCTAAATGAGGTGTAAAAATCTAAGCCGCACAAAAAATAGCATGCGGCTGGGATCGATATTCTCTTCACAGCTACATCGATTAACAACAATATTCTTCATTTATTAATTATGAAGGGGAATTTTCCATCCTTGCATCTCTTTCTGTGCTTGTTGCTCGGGTGGGTTGGCAGGGCCCAGGCATGTCCTCCAGTCCCTCCCCGTGCATCCTCTGGGTACCAGCCAGGCGAAAGGGGAGATGGCAGCTGTCAGGGCGGGTGAGGATGGATGCGATGGGTGCAGGGGAGAAGGAGGAGAGTTTGTTTGCTGGGGAGGTCCGACCAGCTCGAGGGGGAGCTGCTCAGTGGGCTGAGACCTTGCGGCATGATTTGCTGTGGAGGAGAGGAGCTGATGCAGGAGGAGGAGGGGAGGAGGAGGGATGAAGGGCTCCGGAGCATCTCGTGCACTCAGGGAGAGGGACGCAACCCTCAGAAAAGTCCCCTTGCTGTCTCAGGTCTGTGCAGCACTGGTGTTGCAGGGTGGGTGTCTGACAGCTGCCCTCTCCCCACGGCTCCCTGGGTGCTCTGCTCCTGTGGACGCTGCTTCCAGCCGAGCTTCCAGTTCCTCCAAGGGCTTTTGCTCTGCTGTGCCAAAACCACGTACAGCCCCTGGCAGGGCCAGGCAGTTGCTGTGTGTCTTATGTGGGCACTACAAGCTTCCTGGATTGATGGAGGGATTCTGAACGGGTGGATGATGCTCCAAGGGAAATGATTCCCCCAGTCTGGACCATCTGCCCTGGGAAAACCCACCCTTCAGTGGAGGGCTTTGCCAGGGACACTGTGGAGCCAGTCTGGCACAGCGGCGATGCCTGGGTCAGTTTGGGGCCAGAGAGATGGGAAACAGCAGGGGCAGAGAGCAGGAGAGGGTAGGGGAGGGATGGGAGGAGGTGGGCAGCAGGCTCAGAAACCTCAGGGGCTGAGCCCCTTTCATCTTACATCACTTTTTCTCAGGATGTTCTTGGGAGCTTCTTCATCTCTGGTGCCACACCATGTTCTGGGTTTCAGAGATGCATCTTCAGCAAAGCTCCCTCCAAACCTGTGTCAGGTCTTCCAAAATAAAAAGTTTGCCCCAAACTCCCCCTTCTAAAATAAAAAAAAGACCGAAACAACTAGTGCAAATAGCAATTGTGCTTGCAGAGCACCGAGCCCTGTCCCTTGTGTCCTGCCTGGAGTGAAGAGAGCAGCCGGGGACCCCTCCTCGCTGCTGGCTGGGGTGCTGGGTCCGGAGGCACACCTTGTACTTGGAAGCATGTAATCGTTATTTAAAGTGAAAATTACCACTGAGCTCTATTAGACTTTAAAATAAAAATTAGAGATTTTCAAAATAGATTTTCCCTAACGAGGAGCGTGACGGATGGGCGTATTGGAGACGGCGCGAGCGGAGTGCTGCTAAGTGAAATGAAATGGCATTAGGTAGCATCCCTCGCCCTCCCCACTGCTCTCCTCCCTCAAAAATCCATACCAGCACCGTCCTCCTGGAGTGGCACTGGGACGGGGGCCAGGACACATCCTTCCCCCCAGGTTTAAGTGAGCAAGGACATTTCCTTCCTCTCCAGATACAGACATTTCCCCTCTCCTAAATCACAGGCAGCATCAGAGAGGCAAACTGTCCATCCCTTCCCCTCTAAGTGCGTTTCCATCTCTTGGAGCTGCACATTTTCCCAGCTCTGGCTGGTCTCCCATCCCCTCCATCACTCATTCCCAAAGTCCTCAATTTTGGAACAGAATTCTGTTTAGATGGCAAATTTCTATTAAAAATTTAGTGGGGTTAAAATACAGTATGATTTATTTACCTGCTCTAAGGAACCTGCTTTGGCAGTGGGGTTGGACTCACTCTGGAGGTCCCTTCCAACCCCGGCAGTTCTGGGATTGTGGGATTATGTTATTTTATATTTTCCTAGGTGACCACAATCTGAAAACTCGAGCTGTGTGCAAATGGCAAAGGTCAGACCTGGGAGTGAGGAGCAACATCCAGGTCTGGTTTGGTTTCTGCTGGGTTTCTTGCTTAAAGCACATTTTGCAAATCAGCGTCTGGGGCTTTCATATCTCTTCCAACACAGAAGCGTTTTCGCGGGGAACGTGGAAATGAGATCTCTGCAATTCCAACAAAATACAATTGACATTTTCCCCAGCTTCATTAAATGTGCTATTTTTACCTCACAAGGTGTAATATCTACCCATGCCTCGGTAGTGAAGGGGTTGGGACATGTTTAAAGCAGCAGATCTTAACGTGAAGTTCTGTTTAATTTCTGCGTTATCTTTCCAAGCCCCTTATCAGCCGCTCTGGGCTATCGGCCTTCCTGATCCCTCCCCTCACAGGCTGTCAGCGAGCTGGAGGATGCTAAAAGTAAAGATCCTTTTCCATCAAAACCTCAGTGCAGGTGATATCGAGCCAGCCCTCAGCCAGCCCAGTTGAGGCTGGAGAACATCCCATGGGTTTCTGATGGTTTCTGCAGGAACCCCCAGCCAGGGCTGAGGAACCCCTGAGGTCCCTTCCAGCTGGATCTCCTACAACATCACCAAGCATAGGGTAGGTCTTTGCTCATCCTGCCCTGTCCATCGAAGCTCTGCTGGGAAGGATGGGCTGCTGGAGGGCACCTGCTCCTATCATTGCCTTTGGTTCAGCCCCATGAGCTACAAAGGGTTGTCCTCAGCCCTCCTCTTCCCACCATCATGATGACCCCAGCCCATCCATCCCCATCCCTGGGAATCTCACAGCTCTGTGGTGCCTCTCTAAGAGTCCCTGATCCCCACATGTTGTCCAAGAGTGAGTTGGTCCCCAAGGCTGTGGTCCAAACCCAGCATGAAGAAATGTCCCCACAAACTGCTAACTCTTCCCTCTCCCTCCAGCTGAAGGTGCCACCACTGCCCTGAGCCAGCAAGGCCTCTGCTCCCTCCTGGGAGCAGGCTGGGTGCCCCTGCCAGCCCAGAGTGGGTGGCCAGGATATGTGCAGGTGGCACAGCTGGGGTTGGGGGTGCTGGGGGAAAGGATGTAGCTGGGGGCTCCATCATGAGGTTAGCACTGAATCTGCAAAACTCACCGTACCTTGAAAAGTGCTCAATACGCCTATTGATCAGTCCTTTCGCCTTGATCAGTTTGCTGGTGTGTGCTGCCGCAGTGCTGCTCTCGGGGAGGGAGGGGGAGGCAGGAGAGGGGGCAGGGAGCGAGAGCTACGCCTGCGCCGGAGATGCTCCAACTTCCCAAGGCAAACTTTGTGCTCTGTGCTGGCCTTGGGGACCTGCTGTGGGAGGCAGACTGAGCTCTGGCTGTGCACTTGGGCTCGGGAGGTGTTTTCAAGTCATGAAGGTGAAAGAGCAGTCCAACAAGGCTCCTCTCTCCTGTCCATCAGGCTTCTTGCCTAAGCCTCCTTAGATGCCTAAAACTGGGCATTCAGCCAAGGCCAAGAGGAGAAGCCAAGAGTCAAAGGAAGAAGTTGTAGGTGTGGTCTCTGTCTTGCCTTGGTGCTCACTGAGGTCACCCAAGTGAGTGTGTGGATCTGTGGGGCACCCAGTCCTGCTCCCAGGAAGGAGTCCCCATTGGACAGTCACTGTGTAGAGGCAGATATGGGATTGAAGTGTCCTATTCTGGCCAAGGACCTGTGTGTGGCAGGATCAAGGGGCACTCAGACACCCAGAGGCATCCAGAAAGGTGTGGTGGGACAGAGCAGAGCAGGGAAGGTGGGTCAGCATCAGAGATACCCCTTGGGCTCAGCTGTTAGGGGTGGGTGACTGCACACCCACAGGGCCAGGGCAACTTTGGGTGTCCAAAGCTGGGATGAGGCATCATACACCATCCCCATCAGAACACCCCCAGCGGCCTTAGGGACATCTGCCAGGAGCTTGTTCTCAGGAGCAGCCCTGTTTCTGTGGAGAGGACTGGTAAAACACATTGGGCTTGAGAGTGGAGTGATGCAGGAGGTATAAACCCACCCCCAAAGGTCACGGAGTTAATTTCCCGCTCGTGTCCCCCTCTCACACCTCGCTGATTAATAATTGAAGAAAATGTATTTCTTTTTCGTCTTGGCATAAATCAAAAATAAACACAGCATCCATATTCTGCCCCAGGGAGAGAGCAGGCATGTGGGCTGGAAGATGCTGAGCTGACTCTGCAGTGAGGTTCCCCCAGCCCCTCAGAGATGCCTTGGATGGGGGGGAGGATGGGGTGGCAGTGGGGACTCGTTGGAAGAGGCTGGCGTTGGCTTCAAGCTTCTCCCATTGAAATCGGCACTAAAAGGCTTCTTGAGATGGGACCTGAAGGGGTTGGTGGGGTTTAGCTGGGAGTCCATCACTGCAGGGAAAGTCCCAGTGCCCAGGTCTCCAGCCTTCCCACTCCCAGGTCTCTATCTCTCCTGCTCCCAGGTCTCCATCTCTTCCTGCCCCAACCGTAGCTTTTCTGAGCTGCCAGCAGCCACTGGAGAGATGTTTCTGGAGTGCTGGCAGAGTGTAGGGAGAAGTGACCAGCCAGAACTGGTGTGTCAGTGCTTGCAACCTGCAGAGCTCAGGGAAACCTGGGAAGGGAGGAGGAGAAAGGGTAAGGACCCTGCCTTGCTTTTCCCAGGACCACCTGCCTGAGCCAGTCTTGAGCACCAAGCATCCCTCCTGCCAGTGGTTCCTTCTCCTCTCCCCGTATGATCCTTGGCCATGAAAAATCCTTCTTTGTCACAGCCATCACAGAATCCCAGACTGGGCTGGGCTCTAAGGGAACCCAAGGACCATCGAGTTCCAACCCCCCTGACACAGGCAGGGCCACCAACCTCCAGGCCTGCAGCCAGACAAGGTTGCCCAGGGCCACATCCAACCTGGCCTTGAACCCCTCCAGGCTTGGGGCAGCCCCCACCCCTCTGGGCAGCCCCTTCTAGGCCCTCACTACTCTCTCCACGAAGAACTTCCCCAACCTGACCCTTCCCTCCTCCAGCTTCAACCCATCCCCTTGTCCCACCACTCTCTGCCCTTGGGAAAACCCGATTCCCTCCTGTCCATCCGCTGCCTTGAAGTCCTGGGGGGC
>VXBZ01002560.1:211074-221457 GCA_013399135.1 Heliornis fulica | reverse complement strand
GTTCAAGGCCAGGTTGGATGAGGCCCTGAGCAACCTGATCTAGTTGGGGGTGTTCCTGCTTCTTGCAGGGGGGTTGGACTAGATGACCTCTGGGAGTCCCTTCAAACTCTAGCTATACTATGATTCTAAGTAATGTTGTACTTCATTATTTTATTACTTTGATTTTATAGAAGCAGTTTCAAAGCAATTACTGTGCTGACACTCTGAATCTCTTTCTATAGTACTGTGTATTTGCATGCCTGATTCTGGTCATGGTGCCGAGTCTGTGAGCCACAGAGAGTCATAGTATGTTAGGGGTTGGAAGGGACCTCTGAAGATCATCCAGTCCACCCCCCCTCCTTCCTAGCTGTTTCAAATTTAAGTGTCAAGTTTCAGAACTCCTCTCTCAGTTTTGAGCACTGTAATTATGGCACTATGGATTCTCCAGTCCTTGTCAACTGAAGCAGCAGCGTAGTTTTTTTATGTATCTAAAATATCAGCCTCAAGGTAGCAGAACATAGAAAGGTGTAATTTAGTTGACAATCTTCATCTTTTTTTTGACAGGATTAATCTCACATCTCACATATTTATTCCAAATAAATTACATTTTCCGCTGTGTGTAATTGCACATTACTAACATCTCAGGGGGTGTTTTATGAAAAGCCTACTTCTGTTGTTAAATGCACTCCTGTTTATGATCCCTTGTCTGTGTTAATTGCAATCAAAAAAGAAAACTGCTAGGAGCTGAATGTCTCCTTATGTGTGTGTATGGGGCGGGGATAGGACACACATTTAAGTTGCAGTGTGGCATAGAATTCAGTTCTACCTAAAAAAAAATATAATTCTAAAAGTAAAAAGGGGACATGTATGTTATTAACAACACCTATACTCAGTATGCATCTTAGCTGAAAATACAATCTTTTAGAAGCTCTGTCCCCTCCCCAAATTTCAGAAACAGTGAGAAAAGAAAGGCTACTATTGATCTTTGATAATTTATTTTTTCAGTATGTACTAAGCGTATCAATTATATTTTAGACAAACTTAAAGTTTTAAAGATTTCAATTTTTAAGTCCATCCCTGAAAACAGTTAAAAGGAAGTGGAATGGCTGTGATACGACAGACCTCTCCAAAGGATCTAGTTTTAACACAGAAATTGGAGGTCTTGGCTTAGATATTCTGTAGCAGCCCAAATCTCATGGTGACAGAAATAGGAAAGGAATTTTGGAGACACAGTTTTTTAGCATATCTCAGAATTTCTTCAATATGGAAGGTTTTCCCTTCCCTCTTTCTGCCTTTCAGTGAGAACTGAATCCGACTCTGCTTTCACAAACATTGAAAAGAATTCTGCCGTTGTGTTCAGTGCAACACAGTCTTAAGTTCGGTCAGCTTCTTGGAGACAGAGATTATGTTGATATGTATAGTGAAAAGATGACTGGACAATGACTGGAAGTTATCTTCTTGTCTGCCTTTTCAAAGTGGTGTCCTGTTGTAATGTTTTCCAATATAAGGGCAAGTCCTGTGTATTTAGTCTCTACAATCTAGTCTTGTCTAATGAGTGACATTTAATATTCTGATAGGTATTGTTTGGGGCTGACAAGTGGAATATTCTACGTTGAAGTGTTGGAAGTAAAAATGTAAATAAGACATTAACTTAGGCTTATGTCTGTTTTATTAGGTTTTTATCTTTGCTAGTAACAATAAAAGGTGCATTTTAAGAAAACAGGAATTGTCTTTTAAGTCAGACCAATATGTTTTATTCTGTCTATGACGAGAGACAATGTTCAAGACCTCAGTATAAGACACAAAAGTCATCTCCAAATGTCCACTTACACGCCATTTTGCTCCTAAGAATGTTTGTCCCTATCTTTGAAAATGTAGCAATTTTCACTTGCTTCCTGACATAGGAGAATTAAGGTGGAGGTGAGGTTTCAGAATTTCACCAATAACTTAAACTCAGAGATAAATCAATTACTGTAAATGGGAAGATCAAACCCATGGACTTACATAATTTAACGTTCTTATTTTGCCTCCACTTGTCTTAATTTTCTCATGTAAAAATTAACTGCACAGTGCACAAAAATATATCTACTTATGCACTTTACATTTTCTCCTGGTCCTCTATTAAGTGGAGAAACCCCTGTCTTACCTTTCTGGTTCTACTGTTTATTCTGTATAGCTATCATTGGTTCCTTGTATGTGTCTTCTGCAATCTAAACAATACTTGCCTCTTTTATGTTATATACACAGAAATCTTGACATCTATTTGTCTCTCACAGAAATGGACTGAATATTAGATAAGATGGTTTTCTTACCAAATATCTGACTTTGTACTTCAGAATAACTTCAGAGGTCAGACACTCTTCTGACTTTGCAAAATGCCACTAGGCAAAAATGATTGGCATTATATAGCACGACTTTTTTAGACAAAGTGTGTATTGTATCACTTATTGAATCTGTACCAGGCAACCACGATTTTCTCAGTTTTAACAGAAAAATAAAGATAGACAGGGAGTTGGGTGGAGGAGCAAAATAGGCTGAGTACAGAATGGTAACAAAAAACTCATATAGGTAAAATCTGAAGTATTTAAAACAACTCTTTTGCATTTAGCCTTATGAAACTTGCTAATAAAGTATATGCCATACATGATAGAAACCTTTCATGGCTAAATTTTTTAACAGTTTAATTGCCATAGAAACACAGTGGACCAAATCCTTAAACTGAGCTTTAGGAAGGCATTAAATAAATCAGTGGAATCTGGTGAAAATGGAATTTATTTAAAAGCACATGTTCAGAAAAATAATGCAAGAAAATACCTGAGTCCAAAGGCATAATTGCCTAGATCTTTGTGCAGAGTTTCCAGGCTATCTACAGTTGTGTTATTGAACCTGCTGAACCTGTAGCTACATACTGAGATAACTGGTTTGGCATCTTTCTTTGCCTGATTCTTTCAACCTTAGAAATAAGGTCACTTGGCTGAGGGCAATGTGCCTCTGGATTATTTCTGTTTTCTCACTGATTTTATCTGAGGTAAAAGATACACATTAGCTGTGTGAGAATAAGGTATATCAATTTGCTTATGCAGATTCTGGTTTTAATCTCTAGTTTTCCAAATGCTTACTGAACAACAAGGTGAGCAGATCCTGCAAAGAACTTCAGCAAAACCTGGCTTGCTTTTAACATTTTTATGGTCATAGTTTGGTGGCGTAGAGCACTGGTCTCCTCAATCCCTAACTGCCTCTTGCAGTGTAAGCAAACTTGAGAATCTGGCTATATTGCCTAGTAGCTGGGCACAACACTTCTAACTGCTGCATGTGTGCTCCTTTCAGTCAATGTTGGCCTTGATGTGAGCACCGAAATCAGCAGACAACTGATGTTTACCAGTCTCCTCCTGAGGACTTTAATCACTGGGATAAAATGTACTGAGAAAGTCAGCAGTGACCAAGTAGGTAGAAGACAGAATAAGGACATGAGTGTATGGTGCCTTGCTCACCAAAAAACTTGCAGATTCAGTTGTTAGACTGCTTGAACAGCTACTTACTCTCTTCAGGACAACATTTATTTGAATTTAAAACTGTTATTTCCTTTATGATGCTTACAATTCTAATGGCACAGCTCTCTACTCCTGTGCTGCTTTCCTCATGTATTTCATGAATGCATGAATTTAATGTAACACATGAATTTGGAAACCTTTTTCTAATTATTCTGTCATGTTGCAACACTTTTGGCTAAGAGAGAGCATAATTTAGGAACTCTCATTTTGAGGAAATTGTTTCAGAAGAGCAGGAAATTCTGCATCCAACAAAATAATTGTTTCAATGCAAGAGAAAACACATCCTGATTGTAACACTTTTTTCTTTTGCCATTTTCCTATATCACTCTTTCATCACTTTCATGGCTATTATCAGTTCATCCACTTCCACTGCCATTGTGCTAGCCACCAACTTAACCCTAATCAGGAAGACCATCCCTCTGGGTTTATTAATTCACCTACAGAATAGTATAAAAGATGCTTCCATCTGTGCACCTGTACTTCTCTCATGTAATCCTGCAGGATATGGAGAAGCTGGCAGTATGGAGTTCATAATGTGATCCCTTTCCTAGCACATCTGTCTCATTACTCAAGCACCCACCTTTCAAGCACCACCAATGAAGTTCATTCTTAAGCAGTATAATTCATTCAGTGTAGTGTGTTTTTGCAGGTTTTGATCTTTCTGCCTTTCCCTCATACCAAAACATTATACCATTGCAGTTTTGAATTTTGAGTGACTTGCAGCTTTACAGGCTGTATAGGCTAGCAGAAATTACCATTCTAATTTGCATGTAAGGTTGTCAAGGTACAAGGAAAGGGAGCCATTTCCTTGCAGGTTCAGCTTGCTTTTAACAACAGAGCGTGATTCCCTGTTACTCCTCCACCTCATGGGTCAAAATCTGCGTTAATGTGCACCACAACACACAATTTGGAGCTAAATGGCTTTATCCAGGTGTCGAGCAGAATTTGACTCAGTGCGCTTACCATGTGTGTGTTCCCCTGCTATATGGAAAAGAGACTTAGGCAGACATTAAGACTTATTGCCACTAATTTTAGAGCTTCTTTCAAAAGTTTGGCTCACATACTACATTTATTACTGTTAAATTGCAAACTTCAACAGTATCAGTTCCTTGTTATGAATATTTTAAAGAAATTAAGTAACTGCACTAGTTTATGCGGTCTCTAATGCTAACTTAATTAAGTCTTAAAAGAATTTAGTGAGTTAAACCAGTCTCTCTGGAGGCTGACCAGATTGTTTAAGCATAAAAATCTTCCTGGAAATAGAAGTGGTAAAATATTTGAGGCTTCACGTAGAGAAAAATTACAGAGGGTCATTTAAATGTGAGATAAATAGTATATCCCTTTTCTGCCACTGAAGATGTATGATGTCAAGAAATTATGTTTTTTGTTAAGTTGTTAAGTGATTTTTCTCCTATTTTGTGCAAGCACTATTGAGTTTTCAGTGGTTGCTGGCTCAGTAGTACTGCTAAGTAAAGCAAGAAATCTCTGGTTTCATGATGAAGTAAGAATGAAGTTGAACAGTTACAATAGCACCGGTAGTACGGGTGTGTAAGTAAATTATGTGAGTGCCTAATTTCACTCCCTTATTTCCATGATTCAGTATCAAGATTTCAACATGCAGATTAAGGCAACCAGTATTGAAAGCCCACACAGTAATGAAAATAAAAGAGAGGAGATAAAAACCATAGGTGGTGTTGATAGAAAGCTATTCAATGCATTTTAAAAGAGAGGTGGGTCTTTAGAGACAAGAAATTTATGAGAACAGGAATAATGCAGGTAAACTATAAGAGAAAAAGATTTATAATGCATATTAGCAAAGCCATACATCACTAAAAGAGAATGTTCCATACACCAAGGAATATTTGAATGAAGTTTTCATAATGTTGGTTTTTGTTTATCAAGGAAGACATATGGATGAAAAACTTTAAATTCAACATGTGCGTAGGGACACCAGCTCTGTTACCAATTGTGCAAGTCCACCAAGAAGCAGCACTAACTTGCATTCTACTGTCAACTTAATCCTAAACCTAAATTCAAACAAGAGGACCTTTTCTAATTTGAAAGTAGAATATAAAGTTATTGAAAAGTGTGTTTGTTCTGTAACATTGTCTTGATTTGTAGTTCCTGCCAGCATTTGTAATTATAGCATTGCTTTTATCTTTCCACTTTCTACTTTTTCCCCACCCCACCATAATGAGCCAACCCTACCCCAAAACTTTTTGGCTTTGCTTTTGAAATTAAGAAAAAAAATAAACCCTCCTGTGATCTCCACAATTAAATTTTCCCCATTCTTCAAGTGCATAATAAAGAATATTTATGCAAAGCAAATAGTCAGTGTTCAAGAACAAACTAATTGGATTCTTCTCATAATTGGTAGTTTATTGCACATTTGTATTCAAAACCATTCCCACTCTACAGAACCCCCTGAGTTGTGGAAAAGAGATTCTGTGCTTTTGTATCACATGCTTTTCTTAGCTGTCAAACTTAACTAAAGAATCCCTTACTTTTATTTAGAAAATCTCTATTAACTCTCTAGCAGCTTGGAACAGGCTTTTACAGGTTAATGCATGAATAACTGCTGTGTCAAAGTTACTGTAACATTCAGAGGGAGTGGAAGAGTCTCACAGGCTACTGGTTGGTCCCACCCAACTGAGTGTCCCACTTGAGAAGTATGGCTTGGAGCAAAACCTTTTTAGGTTTTGCAGCCTACTCCTCACTAATGTCACAGAATCATTTTAGTTGGAAAAGAACTTTAACGTCATCAAATCCAACTCTTAACCTAGCACTGCCAAGTCCAACCACTAAACCATGTCCCTATGCATCATACACAGCTATGAACGTTTTTTAAATACCTCTGGGGATGGTTACTCAGCCGCTTCCCCTGGCAGCCTGTTGCACTGATTGACAACCCTTTCAATGAATTTTTTTCTAATATCCAGTCTAAATCTACTGTAGCACAACTTGAGGGCATTTGCTCATGTCCTATCACTTGTTACTTGGAAGAAAAGACCAACCTGCACCTGGCTACAACCTCCTTTCAGGTAGCAGTATAGAATGATAAGGTCTCTTGTCAGCCTCATGTTCTCAAGACTAAAAATGTCAGTTTTGTAGATGCTTCTATCTGTTCTCTTGACATGCTCCAGCACCTCAATGTCTTTTGTGGCAAGGGGCCCAAAACTGAACACAGGACACAAGGTGTGGCCTCACCACTGCAGAGTACAGCTGGACAATCACTTCCCTAATCCTGCTGGCCACAGTGTTTCTGATGCAAGCCAGGATATTGCTGGCCTTCTTGACCACCTGTGCACACTGTTCACTCATATTCAGCTAGCTATCAACCAGTATCCCCATGTATTTTTGCAACTGTCAGTTTTCTAGCAACTCATCCCCAAGCCTGTAGCATTGCATGGGGTTGCTGTCACCCAAGTGCAGGACCCAGCACTTAATGTTCTTGAACCTCATAAACTTGGCCTCTGTCCATTGATCCAGACCATCCAGATCCCTCTATAGAGTCTTTCTAACACTCACCTGACTTTGTGTTGTTTGCCAACTTACTGAAGGTGCACTGAATTCCCTTGTACAGATCATTGCTAACAGTATTAAAGATAACTGTTTCCAGTGCTGAGCCCTGGGGAACGTCACTGGTGATTGGCAACCAACTTTTTTTAACGCCATCACCAGAACTCTAGGTCAGACATCCAACCAGTTTTTTACCCAGCAAAGTGTATACCTGTCTAAGCCATAAGCAGTCAAATGGTGTGGGAAATGTTGTCAAAGGTATTACTAAAATGTAGGTAGATGACATCTGCAATTTTTCCCTCGTCCACTAAAAAACTCAATTTTTCATATAAGGAGATCAATTTAGTCAAGCAGGACTGGCTTTACATAAACTTAGGCTGACTGGGCCTGTTTATCTGGTTGTTCTGCATGTACAGCGTGATGGCATTCAAGATGATCTGCTCCATAATATGCCTTGGCCTCAAGGTTATGCTGACAGCCCTGTAGTTCCCTAGATCCCTCTTCTGGACCTTCTGGTGGGCATCACACTGGCTAGCCTCCAATCAACAGAGAGCTCCCCAGTTATCCAGGACTGCTGATAAATAATGAAAAGTATTTCTTCAAACACTTTTCTTCCATCTCCCTCAGTACCCTTCCTTGGGTGAATCTCATCTGGCGCCATAAACTTGTGTGTGTCTTAGTGGCATAGCAGGTTACTTGGATCATTTTGTTCCTTGTCCTTGTCTTCCTTCTCAGGGGACTGGACATTCAGAAAACAACTGGTCTTATTGCTAAAGCTTGAGGCAAAGAAGGCATTATGTACTTCAGCCATTTCCACATTCTTTGTTTCCCTCCACTTCCAATAAAGGAGGAGATTCACCTTAGCTCTCCTTTTGTTGCCAATGTATCTATGGAAGCATATTTTTTATAGGTAGTAGCCACATTAAATTCCAGTTAGGCTTTGGCCATTCTAATTTTCTCTCTGCATAATCGCATGACATCCTTGTAGTCCTTCTGAGTTGCCTGTCCCTTCTTCCAATGGTCATACAATATCCTTTTTCTTTCTGAGTTACAGCCAAAGTTCTCTGTTCAGCCAGTCTGGTCTTCTTCCCTGCTGGCTTGTCTTTTGGCACATGGGTACAGCCAGCTTTTATTCTTGGAGAAGAGAATATCCAGCCTTCCTGGAGTTAGCTTTCAGGCCTGCCTCCCAAAACTTCCCCCAGTCTTCTTTTTTAGGCCACTTAGGTTGTACTTCAAGAGCAGTATCAGAGCAATTTCTTCAAAAATTGCATGTGTATCACAGTACTATAAAAATATTGTTCTATTTCTGTGTAAAGAGTTGGCATACTTTAATCTTCGATAAAATCCTTAATTCTTACATGCTCCTTGTTATTTACAAGAGGAAGGCAATCACCAGCAAGTGACATAATTATTCTGTTGGATACATTCATATACACAGTTGGAAACAGACTATAATTGCCAAAACAGCTGATCTGTGCTGCTGGGTAATTTGGCCTTAGAAATTTCCAAAGTAAGGTAGATGTAGAGTTTAAGTAAAAATAGATCTATGTTGTTCATAAATGTAATTTTTCATCATGAAGCTGAAAATGGAAATTGGTGAAAAATGGAACCCAACACCTGCCATGTAATGTATTCCATGTGTCTAACAAAAGTCCATGGATTTCTAGATTAAAAAAAAAAGAATTTGAGATTAAAACTAACAAAGTACAGAACCCAGAGAGCACTCTTCCTCCCAGTTGCTCATCTCTGCACTCTAAATGGCTCATTGTCATAAAAAGTTCCTTTTTATGAATTAGTCTTCACAAACTGATAATCATTTCCTAAATGTCCAGTTATCTGCTGCATGAATAGAGCTTGCTCTGCACTTTTCTTTGACATCTTTGTTAGATGTAGCTGTGTGGCAAGTTTTCTACTCTTGCTCCATACCACAGTTTATTCAGTAGGAGAAAACATATACTCACATTTTAATTAGAGATCCTGTGAGGAAACACTTTATTAAATAGAAAGTTCTTGTTAACAGAGCCTTTGTTGCAGACAGATTTAAACAAAGGCGAATTTAACAATCAAACAGGTATTTATGCTTGCTGAATAAAGTCAACATTGAAAACATTGAAAAATTCTCTCTCCATTAAGATCCATTTTCAATGGATCTTAATGGAGAGAGAATTTAATTTATTTTGTAAATAAATAAAACACTTCAGTAATACAGAAGCTGTGATTTCATCCATGAAGTGTTTATAAAGACCAAAGGGTGTTCCATTTAGTTATGCTTACATGATAAGATGCAGTTTGGCATTTGTTTCCATCAATATTATCTATCAGGCCTGAGTCTTCTTTAAAACCTTAGTTCTCTAAATTTTTGCACAGACCTCTGTTTTCTGTTACTCCATCTTCTGCTCCACAAAATCATCTATTTACCTTGTTCATGTGCATCACAAACCCAGCTCATGTTGACCAGTTATAATCTTTAGCTATCGCAAGACCATCATGTGGATGCTGGTACAGCATCTCCTACATCCATCAGGCAGCTTTCACTCTGCCGGAGTTTGCACGGAAGGCCCTGAGAAATGTGTGAGACTGAGAAGCTGCTTCCTTCCTTCAAGTTTGACCCTGAGATCATCAGTGATGTGTTGGAGACCTTCTGAGCAGACTGCAGATTTGCTCTCCTCGGTCTGGGATTGTTTAACCCTTTGCCAGCCAACATTCCCTTTGATGATGTGTTAAAGACGATGGGGCATAAGCCAGATAAGACTATAGAAACAACCCGGTGACTTATTGCCTGAGGCCCAAGATGTTCTTTCAGGTACAGGAAACATAAGATGTCTTTTTCCCTTCTCTCCTCCCTGTGCCCTCCACCCACCTCCACCCCCTACAACTGACATGATATATTTATAACTGACATATATTTCCATCTGGTGATCTGAAACTTGGTAGGAGTCCAGAAGGGTCACCAGCTCAGCCTTAAGCACAGAGAGTGAGAGCTTTGTGTGCAGAAGTTAGCTTGCTCTCTCCTGATAGGAGCTCCCTGCTGCTGAGACCTTTTTTGCTGGTAACGGGCCTGAGCCTTCGCGTCCCACTGCCCTTCCATGACACCCACATGGCACTGCAGCACAGCTGGAGAAGTCAGCGCATACCATTGCCATTCACAATAGGTCTCCCTCCAACCCTTCAGTATTAAACACCAGCCAAAGTGAGCTGGCAGCAAAGTCTTGTGGCTTTTTTTTTGTTTGTGGAATCGGTTGGAAGCAGCAGTGCTGAGGCACTAACAGGCTGAGTCCTGTTCTTACCTCTGCCACCAGAGTGGTTGTTCCAGAGAATGTTTATCAATATGGTG
>VXBZ01002560.1:165296-211018 GCA_013399135.1 Heliornis fulica | reverse complement strand
ATAAATAAATATATATATATATATATATAAAGATACAGAGAAGCAGCAGAGTAAAGGATACTGTGGATCTAATCTCTTCTGTACAGAAAGTTATAGGAAAATTTTTGTGTGACTGTAATTCTTTTGGATAAGGTCATTATTCTCAAAATCTCTATGCTGTTGCATGTTTTGCTTTAGTTTGATAAGCACTGATGGCTTTGTTTTCTGACCTTAGTATTTCAAATATAAAGACTGAGAAAAAAACCAAGATAATTTAAAAATATTTTTCCTGATCGAAAGCAGAATCTTATCTGCCTCTGGGTAGTGCATAAACTATAAAGACCCATGTACCCAACTTTTTGTTATGGACTCATTAGTTCAACCTTACTGCTATGTGTTGCAAGAACACAAAGATAACAGACGTTCATTATACTCTTCAGCAGCAACTTCCAAAAGAAGTTTTGTATGTTATCACACACAGTACCAGGGGATTGGACTTGATGTTACAAATCTTCTCGTTCTATAACCTGCTTTTATTCACTTGAGAACCAAATGCAGCTTCAGGAATAAAGGGAAGATGAGAGGATACTGCAAAACCAGGGCTCTGTGGAAAAAAGACACAGGCTGCACAAGTTTTTCAGAGCACCAGCTCAAATTACTTCACCTGAAGAGCAGAACTGGCAGTGCTACAAATGAAACACATGAAACTGGAGACTGTACACAGGATGCAATCTTGTGGTCTCTTCTGCATTGATGGGTTTCAGTTAGCATTCACCTGAAAGAAACAGAATAAGGATCTCAAAACTTTGCATTGTGTTGCAAAAACAGCTCAGAAAACTGGGAATATTGCCAAAGTGAAAGGTAGAATATTAGGAGGGGAGGGGAACGACACACTAGCCCATTTTAGCCCACTGAGCCACTTGCATGTCTCATAGAGCTGGTATTTTAATGATTCTATCTGTGAGCAGTTTCCAGTCACATAACTTACAGAAAATTGATAGTCTGGAAAAAAAATATTTTAACTATTTCTAGTACAGTCATGGCTTATTACAGTACTTTCTATGCTAGGGAATGGCATTTAGATGAGAAAGCTCAGTATCACTTGGCTGATTAAGAATTATTAGCATTTTTCAACTCAGAAAAAAATGACAGTTGATGAGAGAAAGAAAAAAAATGCATCCTGCTGCTAAATTTTATAGTGGAATGAATATATGCAGTTTAATAAGCTGAGGTTTTGAGCTGAAACTACAAGAAGGTCAAAAACCTGGCATCCTACAGAGATGAATAAGCATTCATGCAAAGCAGAAAGTAAATTACTTGGAAAAGACAGCAATGTGCATTCTTGGTGAGAAGAAAAGAGGTACAAATAGGGTCACAAAGGTGCATTGAAATAAATACAAAAACACACCTCTACACTCTGAAGAGAGCTTGGGTCTTAAGCGTATTTTCACACATCAGTCATCTCTGATCCACACCATTTATCCTCAGGTGGTTGAGAGGAACTTTAAACGTCTTCTGGGAGGGTTTTGTGTTGAAAGAGCTAGGTTTCTTATAATCCAGTGTCATAACCCTTTGATTTTGCTGTGGCTGTGGTTTGAAGCCAGGGCACCAAGGTAACAAGCTGATGGACTAGCTTGATTCTTTTCAGCAGTATCTGCATGATATAACCCTGGGCACTGGCCAGGCTAGCAGTCAGTACGGTGACTGAAAAACATGTAACACCTTTGAGCATGATACAGGTTTTCAGCAAGCTCCCCACTATGCACACTCATTCTAGACAGAATATCATAGGGGTGAATGGAGAGCACTAATGAAGCAGCCCTGTGCCAGTGCTTGATATCCCAGAATCACAGAATGTTAGGAGTTGGAAGGGACCTTGAAAGATCATCTAGTCTAAGCCCCCTGCCTGAGCAGGGTCACTTAGATTAGATCACACAGGAATGCGTCCAGATTGGTCTTGAATGTCTCCAGAGAAGGAGACTCCACAACCTCTCTGTTGTTCCAGGCAACCTGTTCCAGTGCTCTGTCACCCTCACAGTGAAATAGTGTCTCTGTACAGATGGAACTTCCTATGTAACCATGTACCAGTAAAAAATTTTTGATGCTTAACCTTGCCAACACAGATGTTTTCAATGCATTACAATTGCTTACTTAGAAGTAATGGCTAGCTTTGGACTTTATGATAAAATTCATATTCTCTACATAAAATAATGAGAATTTGAACTCAATTATTGATTCCAACTACAAAAAATGATTTATACCTTAACAGTAAAATAGTTAAATTACATTTCACAAATGAAGAAATATAGTGGCTTTCGTCCTTTAAAAAACTGGAGCAATTCTCAAACTGGATTTAATAAAGTAATCTAGCTAGGTATAGAATAAACAGCTCATCTCTTATGACACTCAGTCTGTGTGTGCAATGCTGGCCAGGTCTTTGGTGTAAGGATATGGGAACTGGCTATGCTATGGCCTGTCAGGAGGTATCAGTATTGATTCATGATGTATATGATCAGGACACAGATGACAAATTTCAGTGATAGCTAATGGGATGTGGAGCTCTTTCATTGTTCTCAGTCTGCAACTGGTCCCCTACATTACTTGCATATAAAAACGGCAAATGAGCAATTCAACGTTTTTTAGTATAAAAACCTGAGTGAAAGCCCTCCATTTTTCAAGATTTTTCTGAATCTTGAGCAATATGTTCTGATACCAGACTGACTTTCCTGTTGGAATTTTGTCCTATATATTCCTGTCAGTGTTCATTTTCTCTGCTGCAATCACAACATCACCATCTTCACTTCTGAGTGCACAAGCACTTACTTCCAAAGAGAAGCCAGGCTGTGCTTTATATTGTTAATAAATGAGAAATTTAATTGCTGCAGGAGATGTCTTGGCAAAGGCTGTACTGGTGTTAAGGTGAAGCATTCTGCATTTATGCTCTGCATGCTGAGAATGCTGAATCAGAGTCTGGACTAACCATCTGTTGCTCACTTTCTTCATGACACAGTTACTCTTGAGTGCCCTTTCAGTATAGTTCATCCATATCTTTAAGAAATACTACTCTAAGTCTTAATTTTCAGATACAGTGTCTCCTTTATGTATCTTTCCCTGCAACTATAAGAGTTGATTTTATAGACAGAAAGATCAACTACAAAACTTTCAAGTATTATTATAAGCATCTTCTATGAATAATTATGAAAATTAGACATCTCTCAGTATGACAGCAAGAGACACTGAGTCTAAACCTAGTCAATACACATTTAGAAGTTGGATTCTGATATCTAGTTATAAATCAAAATTTTTAAAAAACTGACATTCAGCTTTGTAGAAATACATTAGACTCACAGATATATGCATTTACCAATTTTCAGTTCAAGCTTGCCTTTTAAATGTGTAAATGTACGTTTGAAGAAGATAATGATTACAGTGCAACAGGACACACCAATCACCTTCCTTTATAGGACAAATGGACAGCTGGCATGGAATAATGGCTGGTTATGTATGAAAAGTGTGCTTGGTATCCTATGGAACACAGACATGCATTTTCCCTGCCCCTGAGAGCTTACAGTGAAATAAAACAAATTGAAAAAGACATATATAAAACAGATAGAATAAGAGGGTTATTAAAACAGTCATTGTGTGGGCAGGAATAAAGAAAATTTAACATGCTAGAATTACACTACATTTAATATTTTTTTTTTCTTTTGGGAGATATGGAGCTGTGTTTCTGTCTCATTCAAAAGTCCTACCAAGATACAACTGAAACAGTGAAAAGACCTAGCCATTTGCTCTCTTGCTGCTTGGAAAAATCTGCATACACATCAGCAGTAGAAAAATATTCTTGGAGAACTGTTCCAGATGTTTTACCTTTGACTGTGTAGTATCCAATATAAGTGCTGGAAACAGAAATCTCCTGTCCTTCAGGAAAAAGAAAAATAAAGTTAATGGATTACTGTACACAGCCACCAACTTAGCATATTATATGGTATAACATCATCTGGATAATAAGTATGTTGCCTCTTATGCTACCAAGAGAGATTTTTCAGAAATTACAAAGATTGGTGTTAAATTAAAACTATTAAATATCATTAAATAGTCATGACTTTCATAAAGTATGATTGAATGAATAGATTTTATTGTCCTACCTGGAGGGCTTGATTCCAAATCTAAAATATAATTCAGATCCAGGGAAAGATAGATTTTTCCACTGAAAGCGAAAGAAATTTCATATTTCATAACAGTAAAATGTAAAAACTTGCTTAATAAAAGCTTCTAAAGGGATCTTTTGATTTAGTATAGTTCTGCAATGCTTATTTTTTAGGTATGGTATCTCCTGTCCAGTCCTAACCAGCCTGGTCCAAGTGGATCTTTGGTCAAACCTGAACAGCTGCTGTGTTCAAGTCAGGAGTGACTTGAAGTCTATTGGGCAGGCATAGGTCTACATTTTCATTTGATGTGGAACAAACATTTTCCCTAATTTTTTCATGTGGACTTTATTAAAAATAGGAAAAAAAATGAGCGAAATTAAGTGCAAAGCTAAAAACTCTAAAGGAAGCTTAGAGCTAGTAAAAGGCAGCAGAAAAATCACACATGATTAATCAGTCACTGGTGGTGTGGTGATAAGAATGTACCCATAGCTTATCTTCCTGCTGTTCTGAATCTTCATACTCTGCTGGGAGAGGACATGTCAATCTTCTCCCATGTCAATTTATGATTCCCCATAAGTTTTAAAGAAATTGCACTAAAATAATACTAATTAGGATGATATAACTGAGCCTTCAACTCAACCCTGGTCTTGCAAGCAAACATGTATTACCCATCTTTAAGTGCTGAAAATTGAAAAGAAAAAAAATCTATGCAATTGTCTAATGGGTTAAAACTATGATGTGCCTGTTATTACTGCTAGGTAGCAATAATAACTTGACATTGAATGATTGAGATTTTGTGATAAGGAGATCAATAACCTGCCCACCCAACGTTACAGGTATAAAACTCTTACAGATTCTTATGTATACAGGAACACTCCTGTATATACACCATTGCTGTAACAGTCTTTAATATCACTTTCATTGCAATGTTTCCCTGCAAAATCCTATTTTGGGTTGCATCTCTTTTTGAGATTTAATACATTTGCTACAGGCAAACTGCTAAGGCGATAACTGAAACACCACAGTGCCAGATGGCTGGGATTGCAATGGTTGCTGACTTTTCATACTCGGAGAGATTCAGTTTGTTTTGTGAAAGCTCTGTGCAACACCTATTTCAGTTTTGTCAGAAGGTCAAATTGTGTCCACATGAATGGCGTGGTCCACTACCACAGTGGAATCCAGTAGTGGTTTTCCCTCGTGATGTAATTTCTAAATTACTTAACTGAAACAGCCAAATGAGAATGGTTTTTATAAGTTTGCTACAATTACTACACAAAAGGAAAAAATAGACAAGTAAAAAAGCTTATGCCTAAAATAGTTAATGGACACTAGTGTAATTTTTTTAATCTAGAAAGAATAGTATATTTATAAAATGAATGTAAGTAACAAATGAGCTTTCATACTTAACAGAAAGAGCTATTAAGCTTCTTGGTTTAGTGAAGGCAATGGGAAAGATGTGGGGAGGAAAGGTCCTGAGGCATTTAGTGATCTGACAAATAAGACCTAAATAATGCAGTGTTTTCTCAGCTGTAAAAGCAGGCACTTGCAGAAGCTGCACAGATGCTCATCCTTTTGAATGTAGGATTCCCTGTAGTGACATATCTGAATAAACATTCTTTTACCAGCTATTTATCTCTAATGTGCCCAGAGAAGCAGGACTTTGTAAGGATGTTTAAGACTGAATTCTACTTCATCAGTTGTCTACAGTCTGATAGGGAAAATCCTCCAAAGGCAAGTAAGTTTTGTTTAAATCATACTCTTAGTGACAATGGCTATCTATCTTGCACCTTGTTCAGCCCGTGTAAATTGGCATGCTAAAAATAAGACTCACTTTCTCTACAGCTGTGGATGAGATTTTAGTGCATGTGTGCATACACTGGGGAGAATCTGATAATGTGCATGGAAATATCGCTAGGGAAGTATTTATTCCTGTCTTCGCTCCTACTTTCAAACACTGTTTTCTCTGTCTATCAGAGACATAGTGGTATTTTATGCAGGCTACTATCTTACCCCTTTACTTCTATTTGGCATCTGTTCTCAAGAAAAAGGGAAAATTCAGAAAATAACAACTACAAACATCCCCACCCCCACAAGAGACTGAGGGAGTATTGTGTTGTCACAGTAGTATAGAAAACCTTGAAAACATGACAAAAGGCAACTGCATGTTGCCACTCATTTGTTAATGCTGCTCGAGGTCTGAAAATAACTGGTATGAGTTTTGTAAAGTGACCTATTCCCTTTGTTGTGTACCACCTTTGACACCAGCAGTGATGTTCCTGTTTTCCTGGTTACTTGAAAAAAAGGAGCAGTTTTGTTCTGACTGGCTGGTTTAGGTTAGTTACTCCAGCATCTTGGTTTGCAAGACTGTGAGAGTCCCAATTCCTCAGTTTAAAGAATTTGAGTGAAAAGAGCTGGATGGTGCCAAGCATGGCAGCACAGGAAGCTGGGCACGTGAACACTAGTGCCCTGCATGGTGGTGTTTCAGAGATGATGGAGAACTTCTGCCGAGTCCCAAACCACTGAAGGAGGAACAGCTGAAATAATTCCTCACATAAATATTCCAGACATGCAGAAAGCCTAACAGGTGGTTGAGTCTTTTGGCTGCAATTAGAATAGCACACAAAAACTTGCTAGAATATTTTCACGGAAACAGAACATTGTTGAAACACACTGTTCCAAACCAAGAACATTTTTCATCTAAATTGTTTTGGAGTAATCTCTTTTCCAGGTCTGAAGACCTGATCTGTGGACCTGAAAGATCTTTTCAGCCCTTTTCAGAAATGTTGTGGTTATATTGTGGTAAATTAGCCATATACATTTTTCAGTGCTAACAGCAAGGCTGACTTAAGACAGTTTAAAGGATGCTGTAATCCAGCACTACAAGAATATGGTGTCCCATCTGCCTATCTTCTGTTATATAGTGGACATCACTGTCAAACATAGTTGTCCACCATTCTTGCCTGGCTTCTTTCCTTGTTCTGGCACAGCTGATGCAGTAGAACCGCTTTTTATTTAAAAAAAAATCTGGATCAGTTTAAATCTAAATGTTTCACTAGATAGAATAGAACGGAACAGGACAGAATAGTAATAATTCAGTTGGAAGGGACCTACACCTGTCATCTATTCAAACTGCCTGACCACTTCAGGGCTGACTGAAAGTTAAAACATGTTATTAAGGATATTGTTCAAATGCTTCTTCAACACTGGAAGACTTGGGACATCACCACCTCATGAGGAAGCCTGTTTCAATGTTTGACCACCCTCCAAGGTAAATAAAAGTTTCCTAATATCCAGTCTAAACCTCTCTGGCGAAACTTTGAGCCATTCCCACCTGTCCTATCCCTAGATCTCAGGGACAAGAGCTCAGCACCCTGCTCTCCACTTCCTGTCCTCAGGAAGCTGTAGAGATGAGGTCACCCCTCAGACCTCTCAAACTAGACAAGCCCAAAGTCCTTAGCCATTCCTCATAGGACATTCCTTCCTGCCTTTTTATCATCTTGGCTGCCTCTGGACACATTCAAGGGACTTCCACATCCTTCTTACACTGTGGGGCCTGAAAGTACACACAGCACTCAAGATGACTACACACCAATGCCAACGACAGCAGGATAATCACCTCTTATGAATAGCTGGTTACACTGTTACACCCCAGAATGCAGTGCACGTTTATACCTCCATCTGGTACAGCACAAGTGAAATGTGATGGAGGAGTAGGCTAAGGGGTGTGTGTAAGAGTGGGGCCTGTGGGGCAGAGGGTGTTTAAACAGCTTAAATGTAGGTTTTCCTGTTCAGTGGGGTTTCAGTATGGTATCAATAATTTCAGTAGGGTTCAACATTTACAAATGACACTGATGGGAGCTTGTGTAGCTCCACAACTCTGAAAATCATGCCAATATTCTCAATTTTTGGTAATGCAATAATTTTTTCATCCTGGACACATTCCAATGACCGATATCTTCCTTCTTACCTATATCCTGCATAATGCTTCAAACAAACAATGTGTACTGTAGATGTTAACCTGGGAAAGAATGCACACTCCTATCTACATTGCTCCTTGGAATTAAATCTTACTCACCTCTTTTGTGTTTTCTTCGAATTCTTCGAATTTGCTTTCAAATGAAGGGTCTTCTAATTTAAAGTATTGTTTCATTACTTCTTTTTTTCTTACTGTTTAATGACCATGGTATGCTTGTGGTATTTTCTATAAGCAGATTTCTTTTTTCATATCTAAATATTTTAAATCTTCCACATGGGTCTTCCCCCCCCCCCCTTTTTTTTTCTTTTAAGCTATATTGTATCTACTCTTCTTGTATTTTCTTTGTTCATTTCTTGCCTTTTGTCCCTTTTTATCTTCTATAATTGTCTGGTTCTTAACAGATTTTTATTCTTTTCAACATTTAAAAGCTGAACAGAAGTATTCTGCAGTGTTCACAGCTGTAAGATAAGTGCTGATTTTAATATTCTTCTCCTGGCACAAAGACTTGCTTACACAAGGGAATGACTCATTCTCCACTGCATTCAAATTTAGGAAGTTTAAATTACACTGATAGCTGAGCTGGAGATCAACTACCAGTAAACGAATCAGAATTGGCTTCCCAGAAGCTTTTCCACATGACTTTCTGAGATCCTCTGCATTTCTACTTGAGATCAGATAGTAGTATCTTAACAGAAAGGTGGTGTATCTAATTCTGTACAGAATTGATGCCTAAATCTCTGGAGATTAATTGTGCTTATCAATATACCTTGAAAACATCAGAACTTTCATAAAAAATCAAACTTTATTGATTCCAGAGTAGCCAGCCATATCATGCATTGAATAAAACACACAGTTTCCTGTAACTGTTTGGTCCCCTGCCACTCTTCCCCCTCCCACCCCATGTCAGCATTTGAATGCATTAATAAGATCCCCCTGAGACTCGTCTTCCGCAGGATGAGCAGTCCCATTTCTCTCAGCTTCCCCTCATCTGAGGAATGCTCCAAGCCCTTAACCTTTTGGCCCTTCACCTGACTCTCTCCAGTGAACTGGACTGTCTCCTTGTCTGTCTTGTTCTGGGGAGCCCAAAACTTGACTCAGCACTCCAAATGTGTCTCAGCAGTGCTGAGAAGGGAAGGATCTGCTGGCAAAGCTCTTCCTATTACAGCCCAGGAGGCTGTTGGTCTTCATTGACATGAAGGTGTATTGCTGGATCAAGGTCAGCTTGTTGTCCATCAGCATCCTCTGGCCCATCTCTGTGGAGGTGCTTTCCGTAAGATCACTTTTCTTAACATAGTGGCCCAACTTATTAAATGGAAGCATATAGGGCAGGCTCAATTGTTGCCTAAACAAGGTTGGAATTGTTTACCAGAATGTATTTAGGATCCTCCTCAGGTGTAAGGATTCCAGAGCAAAACATTACAACAAATAGCTTAAATTATCTTAGACATATATGGACTCTCCCAGCTGCAGCAAAGCATTGTTACATCGAACGATCTAATGTCTGTAATGTTGCTTATAAAAGTAAAATAAAATTTTATCACGAGAGAAAGAAAATAGACACGTTTGGGATGTGGGTTTTTTTTAAACTCTAAATTAATTAGTTAATTTTAACGAAAATCCATGGAATTTTATCACTGGAAATATACTGATCAGTTATTTTTTAAAAAACTTATTTAATGGAACAACACCATACTGCAGAGAACCTATTATGTTATGGAGTGCACCCAGTTGGTTTTATTCCAGCTCCAAGCTGTGGTTAAGAAAATACTTGTTACACGTGAAGGGATAATTTTTCATTTTGAGGCTACCACTGATATCTTCCATCTTTGTTTTTAAGACAATGAGATGACAGCTACATTTTTCTTGCTAAAGCATTTCTACATGTTACATTCCAGGATCCATATTTGTCTTAGAGAATTCTTGAAAAGTGGATACAGGAACCTCAAGAAGAAGCTAAAATTAGAATAATCTTATAAAATATTTGTCATTGGTAGCTGCTGAGTAGTCTGACTGCCCATTTTGAAATACAAATGGGAGGTGTTTCCCCTTAAAAAGATGTATTCGGAGGGAAATCACTGAGTGCAATACATCTGTGTGACAAACATGAGATGTCATGCAGTCTTCCATTCTCATTTGCCAGAGATTTCATTCTTTCAGCACTGCTCAGGATGTAGATTCACAATCCTAGAAGGACCAGCCTGCCCATGCAGTGGGTAAGGGATTAAGAGAGAAGCCCGGACATATTGGTCACAACAACCACATGCAGTGCTACAAGCTTGGGGAAGAGTGGCTGGAAAGCTGCCTGGTGGAAAAAGACCTGAATATGAGCCAGTAGTGTGCCCAGGTGGCCAAGAAGGCCAATGGCATCCTGGCTTGTATCAGGAATACTGTGGCCAGCAGGAGTAGGGAAGTGATCGTGCCCCTGTACTCAGTGCTGGTAAGGCCGCACCTCGAATACTGTGTTCAGTTTTGGGCCCTTCACTTCAAGAAAGATGTTGCATTGCTGGAACAGGTCCAGAGGAGAGCAACCAAGCTGGTGAGGGGTCTGGAACACAAGTCACACGAGAAGCGGCAGAGGGAACTGGGGTTATTTAGTCTAGAGAAGAGAAGGCTGAGGGGAGACCTGATCGCCCTCTACAACTACCTGAAAGGAGGCTGTAGTGAGGTGGGGGTCAGCCTCTTCTCCCTGGTAACAGATGATAGGACGAGGGGGAATGACTGGAAGCTGCGCCAGGGCAGGTTTAGGCTAGACATTAGGAAACACTTATTCACCGAGAGGGTTGTCAGGCTCTGGAATGGGCTGCCCAGGGCGTGGTGAAGTCCTCTTTCCTGGAGGTATTTAAAAGACGGATAGACGAGGTGCTTAAGGACATGGTTTAGTGCTGGGATGGCAGTGCTAGGTTAACAGTTGGACTCGATGATCTTAAAGGTCTTTTCCAACCGAGGTGATTCTATGATTCTATGATTCTATTTTTGGATGGTGAAAAACTGGTAGAGGCTGCGCTAGATTTTTGTGAGAAGGCAGCCCGCCTAACCTAGGTTCTCTTTCTCAGAACTGGCTTTGATCCCTCCGTGTTGTCATGGTAACATGAGCCTCTGATCAAATAAGCCATAATCACAGGGTTAGAAGTCAACCTCTTTTACTCATAGGAAATAACATGGGAAGATTTTTTTTTCCACACGGAAAAGTTCAGACAACTCTCTTGACCACTCCATGTCAATTTTCAAATCTCCTCTAAACAATTTGGAGTTGTAATATTATAAAAGTGTGCGTGTATGCAAGGGAAAAATATTGGAGGAATATTTTCTATTCTGGAAAATGCATAGCAGTAAGCACATAAAATCCTCTAATTGAATTGTGAGAATAGTACTATTGCGTATGGACAGATGTTCTTTGGAGTGCAATGCTTATCAGATTTGCAATGGGCTTAAAATATGAAATAACTGTGCAGAAGTTATGAGCATTCTATATTCTTCTGGATTCATAGAGATTACAGGGGTATGTATTAAGTGCTACTATAGCACAAAGGACTAACAGGTTTTATCAAGGTGATGCTATGTTGGCTTTTTTGTTCACACAACTGCATTACTAAGAAGGAGGCTTTTTATACTCTGAAAAAACCTTACCACAGCAGACTGGAGTACCATAATGTTTTTCAACAACATAAATTAACTCATGTGGGGCTCTGTCCTCAAATGGCAAAATTACTTCTGGTTTCTATGCGATTATATTTAAAGATAACTCTTGTATCCATAATAACTCTGCAGCTTGCATGTACACATGCCTTCAACGAGAAGCTTCATAAAAAAGAAAATATTTAGTAACCACTGGAAATGACTGAAAAGATGAGTTTGCAGGAATAATTATGTGGAGGTTTTTTTAAAGATATCATGGTAAAATGAACATGAGAGTGCAGAATAAACTTGATAGAAACCTAGTTAATGAATGAAATTTGGGCATTGTGGTATGAGTTAGCAGATATCAGCCAAATTTATGTACAAAATAAATATATATGGGAAGGTACTACACAGAGAAAGTGACACAGTTTGTCAGATTAAAAATTACAATCCCCTTAACTAAGCATTGTAAAGGCAACAGAAGAAGTAATCAAAGAGACATGAAGTATCACAGATTTGGAATCTGCTTTCTAAGGTAGAAACAAAGGAAAAATCACAGAAAATACAGTCACAAGACCTGCTTATTTGAAAAATAAAATAAAATGAAATAAAAAAAAAATCAATGGAACTTATTATTCCACCCAAACCAAACAGCTTATTAAGTTGAAAAAGGGGGACTTTTTAATGCATTCTTAGTGAAAAATATCACAGAATGGTTGAGCACAGTCACCAGAGCTGCCTGTAGAACACTCAAATTTGTCTTTGGCAAGTATTCCATCTCTTTTAATACATTTCTATCAATTGCCATAACATCAAATGCATTTCAGTCTCCAGAAGAGCATGTTTGAATGGTGCATTGCATATAGACACTTCTCTTTTTGGAAAAAATCATGGTGGTTACAGAAGAAAGGAAGGAAAAAGGCAAAATATGATAAATAAAACATATAGGAAACTAATATGACAGCTGTGAAATCAAGATTTTCTTGATGTGGTTACAGTTGCTGTCAATGAAATGGAATTAATACTTTAATTATTTTTTAATTAAAACTATTGACAAAAAGTTAATGTACTCCTTTTAGATAAAATTTTATGCAAGTTTGTTCTGGGAAGGTTTTTGTGTGAAAATCTCTGAAGCAACAGGATCTTGTTGTGAATTCCTTTTGATAATTTTATCATGAAATTGAGGGGTAGGGAGGAAGTATCTTCCTATAAAGTTCCCAGAAATGGAAACAACACACTTACTGCTTTATTTCTCAATCTAAATCAGAAGATGGTGATTTTTATTTCTTTTTTTAAGTCCAGGATTATCTAACTATAGTTCAATTAACTTTGTTTCTTCCTTAGAATATTTATTATTCTTATGGTTAATTAGTGAGCCAAGAACAAGTAATTTTTCTCAACCTTAAATAATTTTCTATCAAGTAGCAATATCCAAACCTGTTCTGAAGAGGAAGGACATAACTGCCCATTCTCCAACTGTTTTTGACTATTTAATTTATTGTATTAATGATTTACTATTTTTGAGAATGATGTGGAAATGTCTCAACATTCATCAATTTTTCTCTGACTTCACAGGCCCAACATATTTCCCGGAAGTCTTCATTGAGTTTGTACTCATTTTGAAGATGTTGTTTTCTTAGCAACTATACTGCTTCTTTGGCTTAAAATTCTAACACTGCAATTATTTTCTGCAGACTACTATTTGAGTACCTGATGATTTTAATTTGAAAAAGGATTGATTGGTATGTTGCTTCCTTATTTTTAGGTGGCTACATTCAACATATTCTAAACTTTCAAAAAAGGGGCAGGAAGGAAAAATTGATAAGTATAAACCAATGAAGAGAGAAAAAGAAAAAAAATGCAGCTGCATAGTTATAGATATTTCAAAACCCCGCATATGTGTCTGTGCTGGTTTAGAGGTAAACCGGCAGGAGAAATGGACCCACCACAAGAGAGATTATAAGTCAGAGTTACAATTTAATGAAAGATATTACCATACAAACACTGACACAAAGAGAACAACCTGCTTTCAACTCACCAAAACCCAGCAGTAAACCCAGTGTCCCAGGGCACAAGCCCAAAGGGGTTTGTTAGCCCCGGTGCTGAGATCCACGTGGCTCTCCCAAGTCCAAAGCAAAAAGAAGTGAAGAGTCCGTTGCTGCAGATGACGGCTGTGGCCCGGCCAGAAGCGATGGTTGTAGTCCAGTCGAGAGCGATGGTTGTAGTCCAGTCGAGAGCGATGGTTGTAGTCCAGTCGAGAGCGATGGCTTCCTCCTGTCGAGGTTCCGCTGCTCCTCCCGATCCAAAGAAGAGCATCTTAAGGTCTTCTGAGCCCTGTTTGTATATCCTCAGGGAGCACCCAGTCCCTCCCCCAGGGCGGGGACTCACACAATGGGTAATTAACTGTGAGTCATGGGGTATGGTTGGACCATTGATGGCCCATTAGCACCCACGCCCCCTCAGGCTGAGTGTGAAGGTGCTAACGACTTCCTGGACAACTGTTGCAAATGGTCCATTATTCTTGAGGAATGAATAGAGGGTGTAGAATACACAGCCTTGATCACCCCCACACAGTGATAACCGGTGTCTCTTGCTGAACTAGGACAGTGTCTTAGTATGAATTTAACAGCAGATATGTTGTGTGAGAATACAGTACCAACAGGATGAGTTTTATTTGCAATCATGTAATAAATGTGCAAAATTTTGCATTTTTTTTAGTTCTCATATTACCATTTTGCATATCTCTTTGCCTGGTCCAGGAACAACAAGGCATGGAAGGGGAGGAAAAGGAATGCATGCATTGTGGGCTTTCTCATTTTTCTATTTTCTCGGATTGCTCTATGTACTGTGGATCATTTGTGATCCATTCATTACAAATGGAATAACACTAGTATAGGGAGCAGTAAGGTTTGTATAAGAAATGTTTTGGGGAAAGGAAGAACAGCTGAAAGCTCTTGGAAGCTTTGGAGAGAGAGAACTGGTTGGATAAATCTAGAACAACAGACAAGAAAAAAAAAAGATGTCAAAAAATAAGTTAAAAGAGGAGAATGTGCAGAAGGACCTTGTTAGGAACAAGGTCAGTCCCAGCAGTCTGTGAGCACTATTGATGGGGGAAATGGGATACAAATCTTCAGGAAAGGAGGCCCCAAATGAAGCCTGCAGTGGCAAAACTAGTGTGAAAGCACATTGTCCAAAGAGATTGCAGAGCTGGAGGTGGCTTTTTGTACCATAAGAGCTGTCAACAATTGTCTATGTAGTGTCCGCATGTGAAAATAAAGTGTTGATATTGACTGTGTTAAGATAGTTTCATTCTTTATGAGAGATCACTGTTAGCAGCAACTAGCCAAAAGCCAGTTACTATGGTTGGAAACGGTGCCTACCCTTACTGGTCTCCTAGAGACCTCATCTTTCCTCTCTCCTGTTACTAATGTTTGATTTTCAAACTGGAGGTAAACCAGTTTTTGTCACAAGTGCAATCTAATCACAAGATTAGACAGTAGTTTGATTCAAAGAACCCCAAACAACAAAAACCCTGTCTGTTCTGAGAAATAAAGTAGGTTTGCACTGCCCCCATTACTTCTGATGATAAGACCCAAGGTCCCTGTGGCTGCAGAGCACACTTCCAAGGCTTGCTAAATGTCACTATTTCATTTATTTCCAGCTCTCCAAAATACTGTATTCATCTGGAAGTGTTCACTGTCAGGGTTATTTGGTTAAAGAGTAATACACCTGTTACCTTGGAGAGCATATGCTGCCAGCCAGTTGGAGCCAGCACTGGTGCATAGAAATTGGTTGTCTGCTTGAGCTCACGCACTCAGAGAGCTGGACCTTTGGGTGCAACCTTCACTGTTAGTGATCATTGAACAGGGAAATGAAGAGCCTTCGCCTTAGTAAAGATCCACATTTCACATTTAATCATAGTGAAAACCAAACCATCTGAGAACTCAGCCTAGATACAATTTCAAGTCAAATACAACACTTCATTATAAGAAGTTTAAGCTTTAATTAATATTTATAAAGGTATTTGGGCACAATGAACTGCAATGCTGTTTGTTAAAAATGCACTCAACTGCATCAATTTTAGGGTGATTATATTGCCAGATAAATCTTGACAACTTTAGAAACTCTTAATAGAACCTAACTTGGTTACTACTACTTTTTTATGGTATTAATATTTCCAGAATTTTCAAGAAGTTTTGCTGAAAGTGGACAAGAATGACAGAAGCTGATTCAAACTTTCAAAATTGGCACACCATGCTTGAAATACAGAACGGAAAGGAAACTCACAAGTGTCACTCAGTTTCACTCAAAATGCCTAATAATATGTGCCCACCAAAAGCAGAAGGAAATGTGGCATCCTTAGAAAACAGCTTCCTGGGGCACTTATGAAAGTTGCAAATTTAATAATTGCAGGAGGTTGTTTATATGTTAAACTCACATGTCCTCTCAGTGTGTGCAGATAGCCAGGGACACGTGCAGTTGGGATCTGAAAGGGGTCGGGTGGCAAGAACTTGGGCTCTGTATGTGTACATTGTGGCCAGACACTGGGCCAAAGTCCCCTCAAGAAAACAAAAATATATGATTAAACGAAAATGTATAACATAAAATATAGCTTTTCTGAGCGCAGAAGAGGTATTTTAAACTTTAACAGCTTCTGCTGCAGTTGTTTAGTGTCTAGTTCTGGTCCTTCTGCACTCATTTTCAGTCAAGAAAGTAAGTCTTTTAAAAGGAAGTCTTTAATGAGACTAAGTCTTTTTATTAAGATGCTACTTTGCCAGTGTAGCAGAAAGATGCCTTAATAGCATAACTGAGATTACTTTAACTAATTTAACCTTCACAGCCAAGATTACTTTAACTAATTTAACCTTCACAGACATTCCTTTCATTCACATTGGTGAACTAATTTTCAAATTCTAAATGTAATTAAACATATTTGTTCATTGCACCCAGTCCCTTGATGGAGGCATGAGTATTCCCAGGAATATCATGTGATTCATTAGAGATGTAAACTCAAACTTAATTAGGAAAGGATGCGTTATAGAACTGTTTCTGTTTTAGAACCCGCAAAGATCTTTCTCACCTACCTTTTCCTACTAGGTTCTAGTGTAGTATCTCTTAATTTAACTTGTAAAGGGTGACACTCCTATTGTTAATACTGTTAACAAACCTCATTTCAAAGGCTCAGTGGTGAGTAGAAATAATGCCTCTGAAAGGAGATAAACAATTGCTATTCATTAGTTGTTTCTGATTTTGCAGGAAGATCGTGTTTCAGTGAATGTATTTATCATCAAATGCAAACTTCATGCGGACATTCCTAGAAGGCAGAACACTTCTGAGTGCACAATGATATGGAATCTCCACAAATGAGCACTCCTGAAATTTGAATTACCTTTTGCTGTTTATTTATCACTAGTTCACAGACACTGCATATGACATCAGCAAACAAGCTATACTGTAAAAGACGAAAGGTAGGAAAGATCTCACAGGCAATTATTTTAAAACAAGTTATTATCTGATGAATGGGCACATTATAAAATATGACTTTGTGCCTTTAGAGTGCTTAACAACAATATTATTTACGCAACCACCAAAATGGAGAGTCTACTACTCAATAAGACAGTACCAGGTTCCTCTTTCTTCCCTCTGCATCCTACTCTAGCTTTCAGGGATGTGATATCTATTGAGGTAACTGGACTTCATGTTTTTGGATAATGAGAGCCTAAGTCAAAAGAAGCTGCAGAGAAAAAATAGGACCTCACAGGACTTAAAACAGCAGTAATAACAGGACTCAAAATAGTGGTAATTTTTAGCTGCACAAAAGAGTTTCCATGTTTCTCTGCTGAATATTATACTTTGTATAAGAAAAAATTAGAGGGTGATTTGGGTTTGGGGTTTTTTTTTGCTGTGAGAGACTGAGTGTGCCCTCTCCCTCAGTAGCTATGGGCCTAATTGAGCATAGTGATAACACATGACAACTGGCAAGAAATGTGTCAGCGATTTCAGGAGCTCAGTGCTATGGGGGAGTATGACAGGACATGCTGCTGTTGAGAAGCCAACAGAAACAATAGCACCGTCCTCCAAAATGTCCATATGAGCTGTTTTGCTGCTTGCTGTCTTGTCTAATTGAAACCAATCTCAAGGGAAATTCAGTTACAAAATCTAATTCATGGCTAGAAAGTTAGTGCTTTAAGATCTAAACTTTAGTTCTTAAAGGCAACATAAAGTTACCTTTAAGAACCAAATGAATTCCTTAAAAGACCCTATTCCATCCATTTTTAGTATGAAACACTCCTGTCTGATTCAGCTCTCAGGCTTCTGAAATACAGTATCACTAATCCTAAAGACTTTAAGTCTGTGTGCCTGGATGTGAAAAGGGGGTTCATAGTAAGCCTGTGTCTATCTTAAAAACTGCTCAATGCCAGACCCTGTGATGAACCACCTTGCCCTCACCAGTCATCAGTCTTCATTGCAGATAGAGTCCACTGGACCACTCAAAATATCAGTCTTGTAAGAGGAAATTGCTGGAAACAGAGGTCAACTGGATGAGCCATTTGAAAATTGATCCCAAAGTGTAAGTAATACTGTTAGTTTGAGGTTGGTGCCTTTAAAACAAAATGCACTTAATTCAGGCTGTCCCTCAGGAATGTGTCCAAAATTGGTATTTCTTCAAAATTTTTAGCTTCAGCAGGTGAACACTAGCAGAAAAGGAATGACATGTTAGAGTCTGCCTGTAGAGGAGAGAAGCTGACATTAAGATCCTAGAGCAATAAAGTTCAACAAAACTCAGTAAGTTTTCTTTGAGGACTCAGATTGCTTTATTTATCTTTAGAAAAGTAAACATTATGGTCACTTCAGAAGAACTGTTTTCTAGTAGGACCAAAATGATTGCAGGTATCACTTTATTTCGCATTATGGCATGATAATGTTACTGTAATTTCATGGTCAAAGTTTCTTCCAAAACTTTCACAATGTCATTAAACTTGTTCCATAAAGTATATGAAAGTGAAGAAAAGTCAATGCAATGTAACTTATGGGGCTTTGAAACAGTTTCTTGATAGTGATCATATGAACTGCTTCAGTATAAGTTAGTGAGAACATAGTCTTAGCTGTTATTATTAGATACATATTAACAAAAGGTCTGCTGCAGCCAGGCCAGAATCAAACACACTGAGCTCCCTTCATATCTTAGTCTCATCCTAATTATGTCAAAGCAGCCCCAAAGCTTTTTCAGTTCTGAAGATGTCAATTTCTGCAGGCATAGGGTGTCTTCTAAAAAGTGGGACCTGAAGAGGCCACTTTCTTTCCCATTCTCCTATTCTGATGTTAATTTAGATGCATGCAGTTTTCCTGGCAAGTTTCTGTCAGAGAACAGTACCAGAGGGAATAGTAAAAACAAAAGAGATTGACAGCATTAGAAATAACAAGTTCTGTTACTTTGTCCCTTTGTCCCCTACAGAATGATAACGTTCCTATGACAGCCTTCATCATAATATCTGTTATAAAAAGCGACAAAAGATCCTTCCACCATACCCTCTGTCTTTTTTTTTTTTTTTGGTAAAGACTCTTTCCGGAAAGATTATGTTTCCATAGGATATTTCTAAACAAAATAAAATGTTCCATTTCCTTTATTTTGCAGGAAAACCTGGGGAAAAGGTCCTCACCTTGTTAACTCCAAACCAAAGAGGAATTTAGAAGAAAAATATAAAAGCTTTGACTGAAAATCCAAAGCTGTAAATAGAAAGCAGAAAGGGTGTCTGTGTCCAAAGACTGAAGTGTCTTAAGCTGAAGCATCATGGGTTGACATTTGGAAAAAAATATTTTTTCATGTAGAGTCCATCAAGTGAAAAAAGGAGACAGTTTTCTGGAGAGAATTAGCAATTCTGACAAAAACATTTTCCAAATAATGTTTTTTTTGGTCCTGTTCCAGTCATAACTAGAGAGAAAGAAAGCTTTCCTGCTTACAAACATGGTACAAATAGCAGAAGGCAAAGTACAGTGATCTGTCAGGAATGGGGAATTACATTTCTGTTTTCAGGAAAAAATGTAAAAGGAAAAAAACATTAGGGTCACCAAGCAGTTCTTTGGGAAATATTCTGTTCACCAAAAATTAGTTGCAATAATAAAAATTCAAGTATGTTTACCCCTTTTTCAGCATTTTTTCTGCCACTAATGAAGTAGTTGAGTGTTAATGAAATAGACATCTCCAGTTTCTTAAAAAAAAGGGAAATGTAGGATCTTTAAAGGTTTATCTTTTGTTTCACCCGATGTTATATAAAAAGGGTAATTTCACCTGTAAGCTATTAAAAATAAATCGTAACTTCCCCAGACATTGTAACAGCAGCCAATTTGTGATTCCTACATATTTAATGATTTTTATTATGCCTGCCAATTTAGTTCATATTTGTGACAAGTCAAATCTTTTCCATTACATTACTATAATCTGGAGAGCTATTGTGCTGGTACGCAAATGCAAGAGAGCTCTGCAACACATTTACTGAATTTGGTTTTGAACACAAAAGAGTTCAACTTTATCACAGGTAGACAAGGATTGGAAAGATTTTGGGTGCTAGGGTGGACTGGCACTGCTATGAAGGTAAAAGCTGCTCCTGCTTAAAAACAAGCCCTTGGTATGGTGCTGAGCATCCTTTAAATGTTTTACTTTGCAACTAATGTTCTTTTTTGATGAGTTTGCATTGGTGCTTAGCTGAGATTTAAATTCCCATCCCTGAAGACACTTTGATGCTTAATATCCATAGGTTTTAGCGAGGTGACTTGCATGCCTAAAGTAAGAACATTTTTAGATTCACAGAAGAATTATTGCATGAAATGTCTTCCCATAGGTTCAAATATTCAAAAACTAATGTACATATACATTGTTTCTAAATTGTTACAAAAAGACATCTTTCAATTTATCTGACCTTCTACACTGCAGTTCCTGAAAACAGATTTTAGAGAACTATGTAAAACACAATCAACTATGTGCTTGGGATTTATCTATACATTCAATTTCTGCTAAGTTTGAGTGTGAGGAGAACCATAAAGCTACATCCTGCTTTGATGGCCTGAAAGGGTCAGCCAGAGAAGTTTGGCAGGAACTCTGATGGCCTGAAAGGGTCAGCCAGAGATGCTCGGCAAGAGATCAGAAGCCGCCCCTCCTGAAAGGGATGGGTGCCTTTACTATGACTCATGGCCAAATACAATGGTTACCTCCTCATTGCGGTGACTAAAAATAAGTTAACAAGCTCGACACAGCTGTTGATCTTAATGAGTTCTGTAAATAGCATGCCCTATGAACTTTAAGGAAGCATCCTGATTCCAAGGACAGTTTGTTTGTGATCTCATGGCTTGGATGGTAACAATGCTAGTGACGATTATCTATCATATATTATCTTGAAATGAACCTTTTGTATAAACAAACCTTTGAGCTCCTCCAAGAAAGTATATAAAGCCTCAATGCTTGAATAAACATTGCTATTTGCCACCAGAGCTGTAGCCCGTCTGTTAACAAGGCATCCATGTGAGCTGGTCTCCATCATGAGTGGGATTTTTTTAAGGGTGAACAAGAGACTGCAGGTTTTATTCTCTTCAATACTTTTTAACTCCATCCATATCGACTTTCTCTTTTTACTGGTTTTCATTTGGAATATTTACACAGAGAAATAATAATGTAGCTGTGCTACAAGTGTAGAAACATATAAATATCCCTCCTTTTTTTCTCCTTTTCTATGAATATCAATCTGCTGTTTTATACTTGAAAGGCAAATGGAACTGGAAACACAGAATAGGCAATTATGTCCTTAATAATAAACACATCAGGGCTTTTATGCACTTAATATTCAGAGTAATATGGCAAAAATCAGGATTTATGATGTACAGATCAGTTATGAGACGGGAGTGAAAGTACACAGGACTATTTACTATTCCAGTTTGTGAAGCTTTTGTTGGGTCTGTCCACTGATGAAAGACTATCATGGGACTTGCAGTGGAATCCCTTTTACTACCACAAATCATGACATTCAGATTACAGAAGAGGGAAATTCTGAGTAACAGCAGAGATGAGAGCACATCTACTTGCTTTCTGGAATTCAGATTTTGGTCACAAAATAATTTCTGAAGCTTCCACCCACATCTACCTGTTGTACCTTATATTCATTGATCTGAGATGGAAAAACCCTCGTAATTTTAATTCATGCATGGATGTCATAATTACAAAACTAAAAAGCAAACCTGAGTGATAACCTAATGACATGTATTCAATAAATAAATATATTTTTAATTACTAAAGTGTTCAAATGAGTCTGCACAATAGATAGTAGGAGACTTTCTTCACAAGATGATTTTTCTCACTTTTATATCCTTTTTTAGAGCTGTCAATTCCTAGAAAATACTCTCTCAGTAATGCAACTCCACTTTCACACAGGTATCCTGACCTGAAAATGGCTGCCTAAATAGTCTAAACAAAATTCTTAGGACCAGATGCTGAAGATATGCTGGACACAACTGTCTTTGTCCTGAATCTCAGTTAAGTAGTCCTGTTAAATTGCTGGCTTATACCGAAAGAATAAATTTGGCTTCGTTTTCCAGAAAAGATTGTTGTGTTACAAACAACTTCTGGCTGCAAATGAAGGTCCCAACAAAGTCTGCCATAGTCACCATGCAACGTGTTCATTGCCAAATGGCAGCACTGTTTGTCAACTTAGCTCTTTTCATTATCTGAAAAGAAAGAGATGTAAGGCTTCTCAGATACTCTGACCCTCATTATGAGAGGGTGCTCTTAAGTCTTCAAAGACCTTTCTGTGATTTCTTCATGGGGTCTTCCACTTCACTTTAGAACAATGGACGTAGGTGTCTTTTTCTCCTTTCACATAAAGAAGGAATTAAAATGAACTTACGCTACAGCCAAATCTCTGCTGTTTACACTGCAAAAATATCTATATTCTTAAGCACCTGAAGAAATATTTTAAGCAGTATTTGTCTTTTCTGGTGCAAGACAAGATGCAATTTTGTCTATTGACCTCCATTTCTTTTTTAGTGAAACTATGTTTTCTGTTTCCTCCTTCAGGATATCTTTCCCAAGTTTCTTCTCTCTCCACTGCAGAGTGCTTCCCAGAAATGGTCTCAAAGAGACATCTTAAAACAATGATATTAATGTGAAGGCAGCTTTTTTAAGCTTTTCTCTTAATTTTAAAGCTTACCTCAACCCCCATTCCGCTCCAAAGACAACATTTCTCTCTGTTTTTTCTTCTCTTTTTTTGTACTGAATATACATCTTTTATGCATTGAGACCAGTCTTAATCTTAAATGTATGACCTATTTAATCAGTAACATTTTTCTCTTGTGTTTTTTTTTTAATCCATTACAACCTCTCTGCACCACTTTTGCACTCCTCATAAAACAAGAAGTCAGCTAGAAATGTATTAGTTTGATTCTAATAGCCCAGAAAGTGACATTGTATTTATTTAATCACACTCAAATTTGAGTCACAAGATTCAGAAGTCATCATTGAGGTAGGTGCGTATAGAATCATGTATACATGTGTTCTGCTTGATAATACTGTTAGTTTCCTGTGACTGTACATTTGCGGAATATCAAATTAATTCTTCTGTTGTCAAGTAAAAATCACATGGATAATTTTTTATTTTGTTTTTGAGAAAGTTACAACTATAGTAATTGCTTTCTTTCAAAAGGGGAAAATAAATCAGTAACTGTGGTCCTGATGTTACTGTTTTAGAGGTCAAATATTGAAAACTTTAATTTCTTGAAATACCATTTAACAGCAAATGATGAAGTAGCTGACAAGGATACATTCCTTAGTTTATTTCATACTTTGCAGTCATGAAGCTTATGATTTACAGGAACTCCCAAAGCATCTGCAACAGTACAGCTCCAGCTAGAGAGGTCAGAACAATTACTTTTTAATTAGCTAATAACTTCAGTACTTAAGGGGGACTCACACTGTGTATCCAAGCCAGTCTGTAAACAGTGGGGTAGAGCCTGAAGCTGATGAGGATCCTAAGGTGGATCTGCCTCCACTTTATTTCAAAGTGAAAGATCAAAAGATATGAAAAGGGCTCTTATCTTCACAGCTATTTGTGAGCTGTGTGTAAAGATTACAACAGAGTATAAAAATTAAAACACCTTAATGAAGAATAAAAAGTGGTTTTTAACCAGTGGACATGCAGTTCTTCTGAATGAGACAGGTGTGGTGCTCTGATCCTGGCTGGAGGCCAGACTCCCACCAAAGCCACTCTATCACTCTCCTCTTAGCTGGACAGGGCAGAAAATACATGTTGAGAGGCTTTGGAGTTGAGATAAGGACAGGGAGAGATCATTCTGCAATCAACTTCACGGGCAAAACATACTCAACATGCAATAAAACCCCCACTCCACATCTAATATATTACTTATACACATGTGCACACACACAATGAAATCAGAGTAAGATAATGAGAAATAAAACCAAATCTTAAAACATCTCCACTACCTCTCTCTTCTTCCTGGGCTCAGCTTTATTCAGGGCTTCTCTCCCTTCCTCCCACTCCCGAGGCGGCACAAGAGAAGATGGGGATTGGAGTTGCAGTTAGTTCATCACAAGCTGTTTGCCTTCTTTAGGGGGGGATTCCTCACACTCTTGCCTTGCTCCAGTGTGGGCTTGTCACCCACGAGACAGTCCTCTATGAACTTCTCCAACATGTGTCTCTTCCCACTGGGCTTCAGCTCTTCACCGGCTGCACCAACATGGAACCCTTCCATGGGGTGCAGTCCTTCAGGACAAAACTGGTCCAACCTGGTCCCCGACAGAGTCACAAGTCCCCGTCAACAAACCTGCTCTGGTCTGTGCCTCTCTCCATGGGCTGCAGGTCCTGCCAGGGCTTGCTCCAACACAGGTCTCAGCATCTTCCATATGTCTCCACTCACTCCAGAGTATGTAGGTTCTCTCCATGGGCTGCAGGTGGAGTCTCTGCTCCCCATTGTCTTCCATGGGCTGCAGGGGGACAACCTACTCCACCACTGTCTTCTCCATAGACTGCAGGGGAAACTCTCTATCCAAGTGCCTAAAGCTCCTCCTCTTCCTGCCCCCCTTCTTGGACCTTAGTGTGGGCAAAGTTTCTTACATGTTCTCAATCCCTTCTTTGGTGGCAAAAAGCAGCCACTTGGTTTTGTTTTGTTTTTTTGTTGGTTTTTTTTTTTCCTCTGAAATATCTGTTGGTAATTAGCTGGGCCTTGGTCAGTGGTGGGTCAGTCCTTAAGCCCAGCTGGTACTTACTCTTTCAGACCTAGGGCAAGCTTCTAGCAGGTTCTTGTGGAAGCCATGCCTGTATGTTCCCTCCATGACCAAGACCATCCCACAAAAGCCCACAACAACAGGTCACCATAAAGAGGTCTGAAAATTAAGTCTCCTGCCTGGTCACATTCTCCTTTGTGTGCCTTTGCTTGAATCTTGCTTTCCAGTCAGGCAATTGTCACAGCCTTCTTCACAGGCTGCCCAAACAAATCAGCCTTTGAAGTTCCTGAATAACATCTCCTCCTTGTTCCTTTTCTCAAACACGTCTGTGATCAGTTGCCAGCCTGCCCTGGAGTCTCTTTGGCTGCAGCATACCCACTTGCTTTACAGACTTTTCTCTGCTGAGGGAAAAGTACAGAAGTCCATCTGATGAGGAATATGGAATATCCTGAGCCCAGTGGATGCTCCAAGTTGCCCATGCAGCAAAGCTGTTCCCTTATTCCTGCCTGAGTGCCATGCTTACCTGAAGCTTTGAGTTTAAGTAAATTGTCAGTTAAGTTCTGTGCAAGAACAGTGAATTACTGGATTTGCTGTGGTTTCAACACAGGTAATACTATTACTGAAACAATCTGGATAATTATACTGTTGTACTGGATCTCACTGAGATGGAGTTAGTTTCCATCACAACATTCTATCTGGTACTGTGTTCAGGATTTGTGACCAAAACAACATAGGTGACACATCAATGTTTTTGTTATTACTGAACATTGATTGTACAGCATCAAGCTCTTTTGTTTTTTCCCACTCTTCCACTCCACAACATGTTGATTGGGGGTGCACAAGAAGCTGGGCGGATACACAACCAGGACCCCTATCCCAAACTGACCCATATCATTTGATGTCGCATTCAGCAATAAAAGTTTGTGGGGTGGGGGGTGGTGGGATGAAGGGAGGGGAAGCATTTGGAGTTGCGGCATTTGTCTTCCCAAGTAACCATAACGTGCGATGAAGTCCTCATTTCCCATAAATAGATGAACATCTGCCTGCCAATGGAAGTACGAAAGAATTCCTTATTTTTCTGTGCTTTCCCTTCACTTATTAAACTGTCTTCACTTCAGCTCGTGAGTGTCCTTGCTCTTGTCCTTCTGATTCTCTCCCTGATTGCTCTGTGAGGGAGTGAGAGACTAGGTGGGGGCTTAGCTGCTGGAGTGGGTCAACACACCAGAGCTGCTGATTTGTATTTGTTAGGATACAGCTATTTAGAAACAATTTATCCCTAAAGCTATTGCTGTGGTGTCTGTTATTGCATGCCAAACATAGGGGCTGCTCTTTGGTACATTCCATGTTACCTAGCTCATGCCTTTTTTTAAATAGAAAAACACATGAAACTGAAAACAAACATAAGACGTTGTTCTCTCCTCCATCACAAAATGACAATGGAGTTAAGAGTATCTGTTGTTTACACTCAGCCACTCAAGTGAAGATTTTATTCTGTCAGTCTTGGTATTTGCTCTTGTGGTTTTAATATGCTCTGCAAGAAATCAAGTAGCTCCAAGGCCATTTCAAGAATTCTGAAGGGGTATGGTTTAGGACCTCTGCTGTCCTTGACAGATAAATCATGTAGTGCTCTTAAGAACGGTCAGTTGAACTTAGCAAACAAGTCTGGTTGGACTCTGCTTATTCAACGGTTTTCCAGACTGCACATATTGAAAGAGCCTGTAGAGTTGCAGCAGTTTAGTTGCTATGATGAACATACAGAAAAGTTTATGACTTTCATCCTTTTCATACAAGATATAGTGTTTAAGTGCATAAGTTGGGACCATGTGGGACTCTGGACTTGGCTAATGGTCCTTCTGGCCAACAGCTTAAGATGTCACTGACAGCTGTCTCTCAGGAACTCCTGTTGAGCCTTGATTCCCTAAAGTACTTACATACTTTCATGCAGAACTTCACCTCATACAATGAGGTAAAGTCACAACAAAGCAGGTGATTTATTATTTGCATTCTAGCAGTTCTCAGAGGACCTACATAAGATGCAGGCTTTTGTATGCTAGCCATTTATTTAATGTGGCTAATAAAATGTTAAGTTGAAGTATATTTTAGCTACATCAGAGTTGGACATTATGTAAGTCATTACTGTATTCAAATGACTGTTAAGTCTTCTGAGGACACAGGTTCTTTCCTCTTGTCCATGGCTCATATTCAGAGTATTAATACAATTCTGACTGCAAAAAGGAGGAGTTATTGTAGGCTTTTTGGTATCCATAGAGATTGTATTTAACCAAAACCCCTCCACAAGCAGCAGAGGGTTTAAGCTAACCTACTCCCATGGTATCCTTATGGTTCAGCTGGTGACATGCATATGGAATGAATAAGTGTGCTGCAAGATATTTGGAAAACTGGCCAGACCATCAGGCTTAAAGGTCTGAGATCAACAGTACAAAGTACAGCTGGTAGGTAGTTCGTAGTAACTTTCCTCAAGTGTCAAAACTGCACTGGTGCTCAACTTCTTTGTTACTGACCTGGACAATGAACCAGAGCACACCTAAAAAAGATGAGAAATAATATGAAATTGCAAGGAGGGATTGATATACTTGGGAAGGGGGCAAATATCTTACTTAGAGGAACCCTGAAGGATGGAGTCATGGGTTAGTAGTAACCCCATGAACTTAAGAATGTAATTTTGCTGCATCTGGGGTGGAATTACCCCGTACACCAGCACAGGCTGCAGGTTAGCTGGATGGAAAGGTTCCTCGCAGGGAAAGAAGTGGGTGTCCTGGTACACAAGATGGCCATGAGTAAGCAGTGTGCTCTTGAAGCAGGAAAAGTCCAGTGGCATCCTGGGATGTATTACCAAATCCAAAGTCATGGTTGAAGGAAATAATTTATTTCTTCTTAGGTTACTGAATATTCAGGAGTTATTAAAAGCAGGATAATGTTGTAAAGCAGTCCTTCAGAAACCTCATCACCTTTCACAAGAGTCTTATTAAAAGCCTCCAGAGGTCTGAAAAAGCTATCTGTCAATAACTGCCAAGTTTGCTGTTCAAAGCTTCTTATTAACAAGTGAGCTATAAAAGGAAGGGCTGGGTTTTTTTTTACAAAATGGCCTTGTATTTGGTAAAAGTCAAGAGCAGCCTTTTGGTCTTCAGGAAGAGCCTCCTTTGCTGATTCCACTTAAGAGTGACTAGCAAAAAAACCCCAACAGAACAAACCAAGCTTTTCTTTACCTAGGGAACTCAAAGCTTTAATTCTGTCTTGACTTGAGAAAGAAAAAACTCTCAAGTTTTCAATTATATAGTCCTTATGGTTATTTGTACTTACTAGGATTCTGATTTATTTTGAACTGGGTACCTGTGTGAAATCTGTCTTTTGCTTATCCAGATGACATTGGTAGGTGTCTTATCTGGCCTATCAATAGGTTCTTGTCTTATTTTTCTCTTCATAAAGACTACATTTCTCTAACACAAGCTCCCTCTTCATGCCTTTTGTTATGAAGATTAATAGATTACATTTATAAACAGAGATACTGACTCAGAGCCTGCTGTAACTTAGGTGGCAATTTCCATAGTGATGTGATATTGTTTGCTGCAACTGAGTCCAAGTCCCTTGGTATTCAATAGCATATTTAAGAGCAATTATGATCCATGCGGAAGCCCTTATTCAGATTCCTTCTTGCTCCTGTTTAAAATGTTGGATGATCTTATAAAGGTGTGAGACATTTCACTATATTTTATACTTATATGCTGAATCACTTTTAAAGCTACAGAGCGTGACTGTTACTTGAAAGCTAGCTGCACAAGCAATGGAGCATGCAAGAAATCTTCCTGTCCACCTGTCCACCCTGTCAACCTTGCTGTCATGTGCATGACAGCTTCATTTTCCACTATTTCCCAATCTACTGACCAGGGCCACTTATTTGATAATGCAGTCTTGGACAGTGTAATGGATGGAACTAAATGTGACCTTTTCATGACTCTCACTTCTGGTTTCAATAAAGCATTAACATACTTTGGTCTTTCCCAGGAAAGTATTGAAATATTTTGGTCTTTCCCCAGGAAAATTGAAAATAAACCCCTTGTGCTTCTGTGCTTCCACCTGAAATCGCATCATCTATCTCTCAAAGACAAAAACAAACTAAAGAGAAAATGCTGTGGTCAGATTGCTCAGGCATTTATATTACAAAAAAAAAAAAACCCACAAAAAAAACAAAAACCAAAAGACCCCAAACCCGAAACAAACAAAAAACATTTGATCTCTTGATTAGTGCAGAAACTGTTTTCATTCTTACATTGGCAAGGAGCCATCTCCTCTCAAGACATCCCTCTACATTGCCCTCTGCCTTCTCAGTGTCTCATTCCATGATTTTTAAGAGAAAACTAAGCCTGATGCCAAAAAACAGCTGATTCCTTCTGTTGCCTTTCATTGCAAAAGACGAACTATGTTCCTTATGATTGCTCTGTCCTTTTCTCAATAATATGTACTTTTCAGTGAGTCATTTGTCCTAAGACCCCTGCAGGCAGCTTTTCTTTTCCACTAAAACAGAATAGAGATGGATACAGAAGAGCATTTCAAAACACATCTGTTGTTTCAATTTTGCCAGTGTTACCCAGTGCAAATTCCCACACAGTACTTCCTTGGAAGCATGGCCAGAGCTATAGCATGCCCATACATTGGCCCTGAGTTATGGGGTGTGCTCAGAGTAGTCTTGCTGTGCATGCCCACTCTAGGCAGTATCTGTAGTATCACAGGTGCTCCGTGTACCCAGAGGGAACCTCACCACCACAGATGGTGAGGTTGGTCTGTTCCCAACGTGTAGGACTGTCACTGTACATGCTACCTGTGGAGCTGCATGCAGAGATAAAATCCTTTTCTCTGAGTGAAGGAAGATGGTGGCTAGGAATTGCTAATGTACGTTAAGTTTTAAAATTGGAATTAACAAGCAGCCAAGCGAGGACTCCTCACACTCTTCCCTTGCCCAGGTGGGAGTCTTCACAAACTTCTCCAGTGAGAATCCTTCCATGGGCTACAGTTCTTCATGAACTGCTCCAGCATGAGTCCTTCCATGGGCTGCAGTCCTTCAGGAACAGGCTGCTCCAGTGCAGGTCACAAGGCCTGCCAGAAAGCCTGCTCTAGCATGGACTCCTCTCTCCATGGGACCACAGGTCCTGCCAGGAGCCCTGCTGCTCTGCGGGTGCTTAGAATGAGTAGGCAATCTCTTTTTCCTGTTCAGTTCTTGTATTGTTCGTGTGCTGCAACTTCTTTCAACCCAACTTATCATTAATTTTACATTTCTATCCAATTATTTTAGTTCCACCTGTTTTCTATTTAATAATGACCATGAAAGTTTTCTAGTTAGTTTTCATTTTAAGTTTTTGTTGGCTTTCTAAAAAAATTGAAGGTGTCATTCTCAGGTTTCAAAGAAGGTAAAAATCAACATTTTCAAAAGTTTAAAGGAAAATGAGGGGAAAGCACAAAATTTAAACTTAAAAGCAAAATTATTTCCAGTTTACATATTCTTTTAAACATATTTATTTGGGAATAAAAAAAGCAAGCTCATTCAAAAGACATCAAAGAGATATTTCTAAGCAGACATGCATTTGTCTTTGATAACTAAGTGAAAATTTTGTTTGGAAGATGTGGATCACCATACAACAACCCTAGCAGTATAAAGTTTAGTAAAAAGATGAAGATTAGAAACAAGAATTTTATGGTGAAGGATTATGTTTATCTTCTTGCTGGTCAGAAATCTGTGGTATGTGGGAGTGGAGATGACTGTGTTTGTAAAGCTACCTTCAGAGTCTGCATTTTCAGCAGTCTTCCTTAGTTTAATGTCAGTGTTGTCTTCCAGTCTACATTGGAGGATATTGGTTTGTTTGCTTTTAATAACCTGATGGAAATAACAATTCTGTGTGAATAACACAGATTTTCCTTAGAGTGAAATACCAGAACTTTATCTGAAGCTTTGTCCAGCTTTATTCTGGAAATTGCCTCTGTGCAGACCCATATTTTTATGGCCCTATTCTCTCCTTTTTGACCCATTTATTGTCTCACTAAACCTGTTTCTCAAGTTACATAAGTAGCTCACAGAGAATGAGCTACCAGCTGCATGAAGGTTACCTTCACTCAGGCCCTATTCATTCAGATTGTATAAATTCTACATTTCATCTATTGTCATGTATGTCTAACATTTAACTCAGTTCCCTTCTTCTGCTTACTGGAAGTAGTACAGAAAGGTACAGTAAGAAATCTGTTGATGTGCATTTACAACACATATTTATGCAGTTCATTATAAAGCATTGCATGCCAAATTCTGAACAATAGCAAAGAGATTAATATCTGCATTACCCAGAATAAAAGATCAGCTATTTTTTTTTTCTGCCCTGTCAGAATGTATTTTCCCTCACTCTGCTGGCTCTGTACCATAGAGCTGAGTTAGCCCAAACTCAGCCCACTGCACTCAACACATTTTTAAAAAATCCAAATGAGCTCCACAGTCCTATTTTTTTAAAGATGCTACTTTCAACTCTGGTATTAGCATTTTTAAAACCAAAGAGAAATAGGAGAAATGTAGTTGTTCTTTATAACTTGCACTATCCTGCTGCCACTGGACATACAATTTCATAAGCAAATCATCTACAAATAGTACTTCTCTGTCTACTCATTCCTTGATTTCTGCTGAGAATGACATGAAGTCTGCCAACTAGCAACAGCACTGACAACATCTTCTCTAGGAGGAAGCTGCTTTGACACCACCAACCTATTTCACACAGGTCACTGAATATCTGCTTTATTTCAAGGAGTTTCAGTCATTATTAATCTTCAGCAAATTCAAACCTAGAATGTTTCCTAAGTCACTGAAGTCTCCAAAGCTAAGTTTGAGAAAGATCGGCGCAGAGATATTGAAACTTGTATCTAAACTTTTGTAGGATTTGCTGATTGGTAGACACATAAATTTTTCTACAATGATACTAAACACTGATTTCATTAAAACTGAATGAAAGCAAGAAGATTTTAAAGTCAAGAGGAACAGCCTATCCTTTTTCTAGTAAAATGAGACACATCTGTATTCAAAATGCTTTAAGAAAAAGTGCACTTCCCACTCTCATAGTAGCAAAAATGAAAGTGATTGGAACTGTTCTTCAAAAGCACTGCACACATTAGAAACCCAGTGTATGGAAACTTACATTCTTCTGAAAAATTTCTCTACATTTCCCTCCTTACAGGAAGGCTGCAAGAGTAGCTGACCAGGGAGAAGAGAGAAGTTTTTCCTTTGCTAACTGAATCTGGGCTTCACTCAACTTTTTCTGGGTCAGGGAAACTAGTAAACCTTAGACTATTCACATGTAAATGCATTTGCTGTATTGGAAATAAAATTGTTTACCCAAAATCCTTTCACGGAGTTTTACATTCTGCCTGGATATAGAACCAAGCACCAAAAAATCATGTCTCATTCTTAAAATACACTTCACATGACATATGCTCACTCAGCTGTAATTACTGTCACCTTGGCAGATTGTTAGACGTTAATACTTTATGATAATCTTCTAAATCACTACAGATAAAATTTACAAGAATTTCTGCCTATAGTACCGAGCACTTGACAAGCACAATGCTGGCCATGCGATTCTACACTCATGAAGGCGGATGGGCCCTCAGTTCCCTTCTCCCCATCCAAACCACAGAGGAGCACTGGGACAATGATTTCTCGACAAGGTGAGAGCAAAATCTTCAAAATTCTTCACCTGTCTCAACCCTTGCCATGAGTTCTGCAGGTCTTCTGCTGTTTCTGCTGTTTGGCCACCTACCTGTCTCTTGCTTCATTTTTTTTTACCTTCTGTACTTGACATCCCATTTGGATGTGTGTATACACTTCATCCATCATGTCCTGAATTCCAAGGAGTGTAAATTTTCAGGGGTGGGAGGGATCTTTGCACTGGGGGTGTTTGGATGCAGTTCTGAGATGTAACATACTTTGCAATTCTGTAAGGTCACTTTGGTGCAACTTGAATTTGTGGGAATGAAATATTTTTAGTCTGAATTTGCTCATAGGAAAACTTACAAAATTTCTCTATAAATAAAAGCAAGAAAATATAAATATGGAGGGCTGGATTCTGAAGGGAAGACTCAGTGGCATGACAGTTGCAAAAAAGAGGAAGGAAGCAGTTATGCTCCTACAGATACCACGTGATTATAGAACTTGCATGGAAGAAAATATCAGAAGATATTCTCTCCATGATTAACTTTGATTAAGGTAATAAATGTGCTTTTCTGTGTTTCCACATGAATATGCTAAGGGGTGTAGAATATACTCCAAACACTTCCATTTCTGCCTTCTGGTCATTTCTTCCTTTAAAATAAACTTACCAGCCCAAGGATTTCAAGCTACTACAATCATACACATGCATACCTGAAAACATATTAAAAAATTATTTCCCAAAATCCATTTTTTGTCAAATGTTTTTCATCAGTGCTTGATGAAATTTTAATTCAATTCGTAACTAGTTTTAATTACCTTGAGAAAAATAGTTCTCCAGTTTTCTGAGAGGGTTTTCTGAGGAAGGGAATGCTTCAGGGTACCTGAGTCATTTGGAGCATGTAAACATCTAAGATTTTACCAAAATTCCATCTCCTTCCTGAAATATCCCTCTCTTCTTTGTGAATCCTTCATCTGCTGTATGTCTAATCACTTCTGTCTCCCTTGTTCCCTTGCATCATTTTTGTTATCATTGCCAGTGACTGCTTTACTGATAGTAACTTCCTTCTTTAAGGTACTAACTCATGTAAAGTCTGTATTTTGCCATGGGTAGGGTACATTTTGAAGAAGGAAAGAAGGGACAGGACCATGGTGGAAGAAGTTCCATGTTTATATATAGCTGGATCCATATTCTGAAGCTGGGAGCTTTTGGGAATGTTTCTCCCACTGTTATGCACAAGTCGGCACTAATGGGACATGTGCCAAATATGTTGTGTGGACTCAGAAGTACCACCTGCATCTCACCATCCTCTCACACTGTTTGAAAGTGACATCTAAAACCAATGTTCTCACTACCATCAACTTAATTTCTCTCAAACTCACAGCTCGTGATCTTTTTACCACTTTTTACCAAGTGGTAAAAAGATCTACAGCATTGTTCTTGCACATACACCCCTCCACACCCCCATCCCTTTTTTATGACAAAACAAGAGTTTGAGTAATATGCGTTAGTCAAATGAGAACTGACTCTCAACACTACTTCTAAAAGTTATTAAGCTTTTTCATGTAGTAATAAATGTACTTCAGATTTCTAAACCACTTTATTTTTTGGTTTAAACTGTATGGTGTTTTTCTTGGTTGTTGGTTAGGAATTTATTGCATGCATGAAGAACTCTGAAGTCTAACTCAATGTAATTTTTGCTGGAAAGCCTGTGCTCTACAAGTGAGGAGTGCAAAATTACATGCAAGGCAGACTTAGCACTTTCCAGCTGGTGACTGTAAGCCCCCTTCATTCTGTTGACTTTCCTGTTAAATGTTTTGTGCTGTGTGAAAGATTAACAGCTGTTAGAGCTTAAACTCTTCCTATAGCTTGGCTGTCATGGCTGGCAACAGATGAGCACTTTCCAGTGTTAAAGAGTTGCTGAAGTTTCTTTCCAGGGCACTATTGCCAGTTCTGCAGTTCTTCTAAAGAATTCTGTGTCTCTTATTTTCTAAGTGAAAGTATCCTGCCATGAGCTAGGTTCTCCTTCTTCAGGGCAAGACTCAATATTTAGATGTCTTCTTCCACTGCATCATCATCTTTAAAAATCCCAAAACAACCCAAAAAAGTGGCCCATCCCAAACTTACTCAAAACCCCTTAATGCCATTTATCCTAACTACTGAGAAGCCAATGGAAGGCAGCAGCAGAAGGAGGTCAGTTGTAAGCTCTACTCAGAACGCTGCCCTCTTAAGGTCTGTGAAACAAAGTACATTATGATCTGTATTCACTTAATCCTTTTTATTTTTTCCTCTTTTTTGAAGGTCAGTTGCAAAACCAGTTTGATGATCAACTCTCATCTCCCTGTAGACAGTGATAACTGAGTCCCTTGAGTATGGGGGTGTGTATGGCAATCTTGACTTTTGTCCAAAACAAATGCTCATCCAAAACAACAAATCCCAATCTCCTGAAAAACAAACTTAAAATCACCCTAAAATGATAAGATGACCTGGAATGCACTGAGCCGGGGCTGTAATGCATTCATAGGAGCAGCTTGAACTCTCAAAACCTTTTGATGTTTGCTCAGGAGAGGTAACTCAAAACCCCACATTTGGAAAAATAGTAAATAAATGATTACCCAAGAGGATGTATTTGCAAGTTTCTGAGGGTTGGGCTTCAGGGAATAATTAAAAATCAAAATAAAACCTCCCAAACAACAAAATAAAACCAGATCACCATGAAAGCAATTCTCAAGGCTGGAAGCCTTGTGGGTAGGTGATGAAGGCAGAGAATATTAACTACTTATAGTCTCATTGTCAGAGAGGAAAGACTGTTTGGCTTCATGAATTAATTTCCAAAGTTTCTATTTTCTACAGATCTCAAGTGTGCATCATCTTTATAGTCTAAGCACAGAGGTCAGCTAACAGGCTTCTTGTAGAAGTGAATGAACTACAGAGATGCACGAACTTGAACTTGTGTATCTAGTGAAGTAAATCCCCTCCTTGGACATGATGTGTCCAACAGGCTACAGCTTGTTGTGTTGTGCTGAAGTTCCTTCCTATAGTTCTGGGTGAGACTTTGGGAAAGTTACCTTTACACAAACTTTACCATATGTCACATGTTGGCATTCTCCCTTGCCCCAACCACAAAAATAACGTTGCATTTCATATGATAAAGTATTCATAATTTCAGTGTAAAACTTGAACTTCACCAGAACGCTTCTATGCAGGGAACAGCATATGTATGTGAGATAGATGTGAGACTTAGACAGGCTGGAGAGCTGGGCTGGGAGAGGTTTAATGATATTTAACAAGAGGAAGTGTAGGGTCTTGCATCTGCGGAGGAACAACCCCAGATACCAGTATAGGTTGGGGACTGGCCTGTTGGAGAGCAGTGCAGGTGAGAGGGACCTGGGGGTCCTGGTGGACAGACAGCGGGATGACTGTGAGCTCGCAATGTTCCCTTGTGGCAATGTCATCCTGGGGTGTATTAGAAAGGGTCCTTCTCCCCCTCTACTCTGACCTGGTGAGACTGAGTATTGTGAAGCATAAACCAGCTGTAGCCATGTGCTCTCCCATCACCACCTTAAGCCATAAACACCAGTGGGGGTTGGGATGGGTACAGCTAGTAGGTCAAGAGAGGTCCTTCTCCCACTCCCCTCTGCCCTGGCGGGATTACACCCAGAGTATTGTGTCCAGTTCTGGGCCCCTCAGTTCCAGAGGGACATAGATCTCCTTGAAAGAGTCCAGCGCAGGGCCACCAAGATGATGGAGCGGAACACCTTTCTTATGAGGACAGGCTGAGGGAGCTGTCTCTCTTTAGCTTGGAGGAGACTGAGAGGTGACCTCATTAATGCTTATAAATATGTTAAGGGTGAGTGTCAGGAGGATGTAGCCAGGATCTTCTCAGTGATGGCCAGTGATGGGACAAAGGGCAATGGGTCCAAGCTGGAACTTAAGAAGTTCCATGTGAATGTAAGGAAGAACTTTTTCACTGTGAGGGTAACGGAGCACTGGAACAGGCTGCCCAGAGAGGTTGTGGAGTCTCCTTCTCTGGAGACATTCAAGACCAATGTGGATGCGTTCCTGTGTGGTTTAATCTAGATGATCCTGCTCAGGCAGGGGGGTTGGACTAGGTGATCTTTTGAGATCCCTTCCAATTCCTAATGTTCTATGAATCTATGATTCTCTGACATTAAAATGGCAGTGAAGCATAATTTTCTTCTCTACACTATTAATTTTTATTTTGTCAATTGGTTAATTTTATTTTGACAAACATTTTTGCAAGGTCTGTTGCAGTTGGGCATTTTAGACTAAATAGTTATTTTATTTTAACAAATCTTTTCATTCTCAGCCAGGGAATTGTGTTTCTATCTTGTAGAATATCTCCCATACTTTTACAAATGTGCCCATTGATAAACTTGACAAGTTTTATCTTAAAGGGATTTAGACAACTGATGTCCTTGGAAAGCTGTTTTAGAAATGTTATGCCTTAAATGATTAAACTCCTTTATTTTAAATCTAAATGCCCAATTTACAGCTCTCTGAATTTGTAATAGAACAATCCCTTAATTCTTCTTTTCCTTGATTTTTAATCTAAGCTGTGGTTATTTAACAAAACCCCCATATTTTCTATGACCCTTCACAATTAATATTTTCTTGACAAAACCATCTATTCTGAACCTAAATTTCTTTCTGTTATTACTTTTCTATACACTGTCCGGTAGCCTCTTATTAGGCATACTTTCACCTTCTGATGGTCTGGTAAGCTTTTGTTTTCTGGGCAGAGATGTGAAAACACATAGGCAGTAATTTCCATCTGGTCCATATAACAGTAATACACATTCTCTTTCATAGAAAACAAATTTCATGCCTATAAAATAAAAAAAAACCCTCTTAACAATCTTAGTATCAGATAGTTTCATAATGGTACTTTTAGCCTTCAGAAACACAGTAATTATTTCTTTCATCACAAGTGAATTTAGAATACTTCCCTCAACTGGACAGTTGCTTTAATACAGAGTTTTTAAGTGCTATCAGAGAAGTAAAAAAAGCTCAGAAAAAATATTGACAGATGTGAAACAGTTAGGTTGTAGATTTAATAGGAACAAAATATTCATCTTGTGTCTTTTATCATTGGGAACTGGATCTTCTGAGCTATGATGTCTCCTAGTCTTAAATTAAAACATACTTTTAAACTAGTAAAATCTTCCTTTGTAATTGCAAGCATATGGGCATCCGAAAATATATGTTGCGTTTTGCATTCTTCCAGAAAGGCTGTACCATCACTGTTTTATTTACATTTACAAACATGTACCTCCAGTACACCTGTCTCAATAATGTGGTAATATTATTTCAGTATTTACAAGGTATAAAACTCTTTTCTGTGAGACTATCTGTCCTCCCTCTACAGATGAGGACCTCTCAAACTACAAGCACCGCTGGAAAAAAAAGACCATATCAAGAAAGAAGTATCAATATCACATGGTAATGATTTTGTGCTTAATTTCTCTCTTATTTCTGGACTACAGAATGCTGAACGTTGCTGTTCAAGCAGTGTATTGAAAATTGGGATTATAAGGCTGTGATTCTACAGATGCCTATGTTTTGCCAAGCTATACGTAGATGCTGGTGTATATCTGTGGAAGGATTTCTAACTGGTAACAGACATGTGAGCAATCCAGCCTTTGCTGAGATGGTAAAGTAAGTGGATGTTAGTGCCATAAACAAGGTTTCTGTTTATCAAGCGGCAGTAGATAAGAAGGAAGAAGAATGTGAAGAATGTGGAATAAAACAACTCCTGGGTGCTGAAACAAGAAACCTGAAGGACATCTGTGGCAGGATATACCCACGTGGACACTTCGTGTTTAACCAATGAATTGGGTCAGTGGGATGCATGGCTAGTAGTAAAGCACCGATAGTAACACAGCTGTAAGCATGTGAATGTAGTTGCTTGGTATATTAATCACTGCTGTACTGACAATAAACTGATTGATTGCAATTAACCATATTGGTGGGCTTTCTTTCCCTAGTGCGTCTCCGATTCCTGCATTTTCCCAGATTTGGACCATTGGACAAGAACTATTCTCCCACATATATCCATGTGGTACCAACTGAAAGCCATAGCCTGAGGCTTTGATCACCGGATTTGTCATGTGCTGCACACTTGCTGAGCTTGCATGGAATCCCGCAGGCTGCTATCAAAGTTTGTAGACTTTAAAAAAGAAGGAAAAAAATATTATGTTTATAAGATTTTTTTTTCTCTCTTCTCCCAGCATCTATGTTTCTATGATGACACATATTAAGTGAAAGGACGTGTGTAGAAACAAATAAACAGGAATACATAAGGAGACAGATGCACTTTACTGGTAGTTACATTAGGCAAACTGTTGTTCATTTTTCTTACAACTTTTCTTCCTTTTTTTCTGTCTGAGGATGTATTTATTCTATACTTCCTGTGATCTTATCATAAGGGGGTGACTAGTTCTTAGCTGTCATGCAATACAACTCTTGCCTCTGCTGGATAAACTCTCTTTCTGGGGCTATTATCACCATTAAGCTATCCCATTTCTTTTTCCTGGAGATTTTATCACTTATGTAATTGAAGTGCCTTCCATTATACCTGGAAAATCAGAATTTTATATCTGGACATCTTCTTCTGTGATTGTTATAAATAGATAGCCAAAACAACAGCACAGATGTTTCCTCACTCTCCCTCTGGGATGGGATTGGGGAGAGAATTGAAAAAAAAATAAAACTTGTGGGTTGAGAAAAAAACAGTTTAATAAGACAGAAAAGGATGATGATGATCATGATGATGATGATAATAATAATGTACAAAATAAGTTATACTCATTGCCTGATGATTGATGCTCAGCTAGCCACTGAGATACAGTCTTCCCTGACCAAAACATTCCAGTTATATACTGAACTTGACATCATATGGTGCGTCCCCTCCCAGCTTCCTGTGTACCCCCTGTAGAAGGCTCCTGCCTCCTCATTGGCAGAGCCTGGGAAGGTGAAAAATCTGACTTAATTGTAAATGCTGCTCAGCAACAACTGAAATATCAGTGTGTTATCACATTATTTTCATTCCAAATCCAAAACACAACACTATGACAGCTACTAGGAAGAAAACTTAATTCTATCCCAGCTGAAACCAGGACAATATACCACTCATTCTATATCACTTACATCATGTCTACGCCCACGTTTCCCATACACTCTAATTATTCACCACCATTTTTCCTGTCTTATAAAACAAACTGCTACTTCTTGGAAGAAGCAACCAGTGTCCAATGAAGAGTTATGAGAAGTACTCTGAAGGGAGCAACAGAAGCAAGCACCACTGAGCTGTGTCTCACAGGTAAGATGTCATACAATCCTTCCCACAATCTCATTAGAGAAAACCAGTAAAATCTCCTCTCCTTACTGCTGCTAGAGACTGTCCTACAGTGCAGCGGGACTCTGAGCATTGGTGCTTTCCTAAGCAGCCTACAGCAGATGCTCTTGGTGATAACTCAGCCAACTCCTTTTAATTTATAGCTAATATGTATGAGGATGTAGGTACTCACCATCCTCATTTTGATAAAGTAAAAAATGAGTTTAGCCCCCGCCTTATAAAAAGCCTTTGGACCCTGACCCCGCAGGCTTTCTCTGTATGCATTCCTGTATGATTTACTGGGGAGGCTGCATGAGCCAGGCAGTTGAGTGACAGCCTGCTCTGCTCCTGCCGTGCCTCCTCCCATCCCAGGTGTTATTCTACTTCCTATAAATATTTTCAAGCTCTTGCTTCTGACATCCTATGCTAAAATATTTATTTTCAGTGAAAAAGTTTAGCAGCATTTCTGCAAAACCCTTGCACTAGCAGCTACCTCACTGCAGTGATGTGTTTTGAGAGCTGAACTCAGTCCAAAAATATTTCCTGTCTTTATGTTCTACTGTCCCTGGTTCCAGCTAGATTAATTCTTCCTTATTTTTTATTGATGCATCTTGAAGACACAGCTGAGGTGCACAGTCAACCAGAAGATTAAAATAAACAATGACTATTACAGAAAAGAGCTGTATTTTTTTGTGTTTATTTGATAAGAGACAATCCTTTATTCCCAACATAAATTTTCTTTTAGAAAATAATACTGCAGGTTTGCTGACTTTCTTAGCATTTTCATTGCTGTTTTCAGTTGGGAAGTATCCCCTGGCTTATTGTTATTTCCAAAAGCCTTAATATCTATCTATAATTCCTTCTAATCAAACAATTTGATGTAGAAAAACCCGAGGAGAAAAGAATGACTGGATTTTACTTTTTTTCCTCGCTAGCCTGACATAACAGATAAAGGCTGAATCACTGAGAGCCAAAAATTTGTTCAAAGAGAATAAGACATCAAGCCAGAAGGCTTTCCAAGTGAGCAGGTGCACAACTATGATCTTGTTAAAAAAAGCAAAGAAAAAAATTCCTTAGAAGAAAGGGAGAAAGAGTGATTCATTGCCTCTTTCCCAGGGCTTCTGTCCAAAGATGAAGCAAATACCCTATTCGTTACTAGGCTGTACATGGTTTAGGATGACAGGGAGCAGGAGCTGAAGGAGCAAGTAGACAGGATTGGAATGATCACTTCCATGAGGTACAACAGACAGGCAAGCCATCCTGAGCAGAAGAATCAGCAGAGTAGGTTCTATGTCTCTCTCTGCTTTATATGACAGCTCTGTAAACACAGTGTAATGGTCTTATGCTATGGGGGAGAACATCAAAATCCATTACCCCAGCATCAAAGATCTGAAAACAATAGAAAACCCCCCAAAATTTCATGTAGTATGTAGTATCATGAATATCTACAAAGCATTTTTTTCCAAATAGCATAAATTTTTCACAGGATAGTGAGGTCATATGAAAATTCAGATTGGAAGGGCCTTCTAGAGATCTCCATTCCAAAGCATGGGGTTTTGTTTAGATTCTGAAAACATCAAAGGATGGACTGCACAGTCTTCCCACACAACATGGGCCAATGCCTGTCTGTCCTCATAGTGAAAATTTTTTACTTATGCCCAGTCTGAACCTCAATTCTTTCAAGTAATGTCTGTTGCCTCCCATCCTCCTACCATGTACTTCTGTGAACTGCCAGGCTCTATCAACTGCCTTCATATAGGTACTGGGGGGCTGATCTTGAGTCGCTTTCAAAGCCATGCTCAAGAAGTCTGATTCCTTCACAATGAGGCAAGTACTCCAGCCACAGCCTCTTTGCTATCTTGGTGGTCCTTTGCTGAACATGCTCCAGTTTGTCAAGGCCTTTCTCATGCTGGCGGGTGTGTGTGTGTGTGTGGTGGCACATAATGTAAATGTAAATGTAAATGTAAATGTAAATGTAAATGTAAATGTAAATGTAAATGGCACGTAATGTAAAAGATGTAGTCTAATGAGTACTGAATAAGGGGTAAAATCCCTTCCCTGCATCCCTTCCCTGAAAACTGCTGGCCATGCTCCTGTTGATGCAGCCACAGATGCTGCTGACCACCTTAGACATGAGGGTGCATGGCTTTCTCAGGTCATGTTGCTGTGCACCTGGACCTTTCCTGCAGGTCTGCCCTTCCTCAGCCTGGCTGATGCCAGTAGCTGCCGTTTCAGGAAACTGGTCCACCCTAAGGGCAGGGCTTGGCACTTGTGCTCTGTGGGACATCACAACTATGGCTGTGGACCCTTTCTGCCTTCATCCATTTCCAGTCCCCTCCAGTGTATCCATTTTCACATGCTGCTGTGCTTGTCTGCCGTGTTCACTGGCATCCCTATGAATAAAGCTCTATAATTAAATTATTTGTGGATAGATTATCATCAATAATATCTAGTTAAGTTTGATATAGCTTAAAGTCTAACAATTAAGTCTCTCTGTATCTGCACTGGTCATGTGCTTAATTTTAAGTGCTTAATTTTAAACTATCGTTTTAGTGATTAGAATAATGAGTGACACTAGGTCCGCATTTCTGGGGAAAGAATAACTCTCTCCAAATGCATCTGTTGACTGCCAAAATATGTGCTGTGATTTATTAACAGATAACAGCTTTCATTTGTGGAAGCTCACATTCTTTCTGAGATATAATTGTAACAGTTTTGATGCACAACAGACCACTTGAAAACACAAACTCAAGGTGATAAAAATGTTCTGTTGCTAATTCCATATGCGAAGAGAACATTTGATAAACACTGATACTGAATAGGGATCTAAATTGTCTGTCTTCCTGTGAAGCTCAGTTTGACACCCGAGTTTGGGATATTTAATTGGCAACACCAAAAGAAAAAAAAAAGTGTGGGAATGACTTCCTAACTTGGAAACAGGATAAAGTAAGTGCTTTTCAAGTTCAAAGAGGAAAAAAAATGATGTGTGAAGTATTTTGATTTTATGTAGAAAGTTCAGATTTGTGACTGTTATTTTCTTATGCAAATAATTAACAATCATGCATGAGGCAGTAGATGATAGAAGGATTCTCATGAGCAGATAAACTAGCATGAAATACCAAGGCAATGTTTTCTGAAAAAGAAAGGCATGGATGAAGCCAATTTTCATGGCAAATCAGATATTTTAATAGCTATATCAGCATTACCTCTGTTGACACTTGGACAATGATTTTTGTATTTTGCCAGAGCTTTACATTCTTTAGGATATTACAAAAAGAGGTTTCCAATATAGGCTCCATGGAGAATGATGCTTCCTTTTCCTTTCTGCATTTTCCTTAAAAGAGGCTTCTTGCTAATCTTGAGTCTTGTTCACCTTTTTCTCCTGTCAGAACACCCTAATCTGAAAGAAGCACTTAAGCAATAACAAGGTCATTAAACAAAATGTTCAAGTTCGAGCTTGATAGTCTTTCATAATCTGGTTAACTTTGGTCTTAGAATGCAAACAAGAACATAAAGCAAAACAAGAATAAATCTCTGGAGATCAAGCTGTTTTAAGTACTAATGGCAATCCATCACTACTGCTCTGCAGTAGTACCTGTTCTACATGATGTATGCCCCAACTTATATTTCATCCTTTTTTAAAAAAAAAATTAGTTTCATTGCCAACCAGTCATTTTCTGTCTCATTCATCTTTGTTTTTTGTTTTGAAAACAATGTTTCTATTCCTCACAGCGCCCAGTTTGATATAATCAAGTGCTATTATAATTGGTGTGAGTACTATTTATGACCAGGGAGGAGGAAATGAACATAAACTGTCAGCTAGATGAATCTGAACAGAATCATTTGAAGACCAGAAACAATTTCCATTATAATGTCAAAGTTCTGTTTAGAAGCTGCTGTCCAGAGTTGAGGAAAGTTTTATTGTCTTAGATTTATAAGAGGATTCTGGTAGTTTCATTTTTGACAAAAAAATATAATTTCTTATTACTGATTCTCTTCTACTCCTCCTTCCACTGCTCTTATCTTTTCTTAACAAGTACATCTTGGTGCTTAAGTACAGTTTGGTACTTGCCAAGTACAGTGACTGTATAGTATAAGCATTTACATGTGTAGTATGTGATTTTTGTCTGAGCTGTGGTGACACTGTGGAGACCTGAAATGAGACAAGTTCTGCACTGGGATGTTTGTTTTATGAAACGCATTTTAAGCGATGATTACCGCTTCAGAGAATCTACTTTCTTCTATTAAAATTTGAGGAGTACAGTATATATAGAATCAAAGCCCTATAAGAAAAGCAGATACTATAAACTGATAAATGAGATTTAAAAAACTTCCTATGTACCACATATTTTGTCATTTGTGCTTTCTTGTAAAAAGTAGTTGAATGAATTAAAATACATTTTTTTTGTAAAAATAATGGTACTTTTAAAAACAAAATAAGAGATATGAAAAAAATGAAAAGTCAAACAAGTATGTTACATTATTAATTTTTAATTAAAAAAGAAACATGACACATACATGGATCCAAGAATTTACCTTAGTTGAAATATAAGCAATCAAAGAACAAACGTCTGTTATCAATCCAACTACATGAATATGAATGTTGTTACAGTGTGGATAAATGTAAAAAAAAAAGCGTCATTAATAATAACCATAGAATTGTTATGCAGGAAAAATTACTATTGTCCCCCCTTCTCCCTGATGTGAGCTCACCCTTTTGGTCTGGCTCTAGGATGGGAGAATGACATTTTCAGTCCCTTCATGAGGAAAAGGGAAGTGTTACAAGACGTTGGTGTTCCAGGTATTTTGCTGAGAGGGGTATGATGTTCAAGCTTAGGTGTTCGTAGTTAAAACACCTCCCCCAGCCCCCTCAGTGGCTGCTGTTTGCCCAACTATGGTCTCTCAGGCCAGAGCCTCACTGGGGATCATGGGGAAGCTAAAGCATGAGACCTCACAAGCAACTCCCAAATCAGGCTGAGACCATGGTGAGCCTGGATGAGCCTCAGATCCTGTGCTGCCCTGGTTGTATCAGGTCTGAGGCTTGTTACTGGCCATGGCAAAAGTCATACTTACTTGGATAGATGTAAAAAAATTCCTCTGTCCGATTATCAGAATGCAGACCAGGTAGACAGGAGCTGTGAAGACAGTGGTTTCTTTGTAGGCCCATAAATTATATTATCATCACATTTTTTTCCAGCAAAGAACCTTTGAACTAATTTCTGCAAATTTTGTTATTTTCAAGAAGAAACCTTTCACCCAATGATGTCTTGCAGGTTCCCATCCTGGTTTTAGTTACAATTTAAGAACTTAGTTGCATATATTACAGTTAAACATGATGACTAGCACAAAATTAGGGGACAGGTAGTAGGCAGCTTTCAGGACTGGGCCTCCAACCAAGAGCTGTATTTTCTCTTATATCATTAAATTAGTGAATTCATGTTCTCAGAATTCCAAATATGTTCTCGTTCTCAGAAACTGGCAGAAGGGAGGTACATTAAGAAGCAAGGGTGTTTTATGTCATTTTAATGAACTCTTATGAGAGCTTCTCTTTATGTCAGGGAAAAAAACCCAAACACTTTTTTTAATTTTTTTTTTTTCCTGAGGCTGTATTCACCAACTATGTCACATACTATGGCTGAAAAAGCTGACATCCCTCAAATCACAGTCTTAGTTTCACATCCAATGCATCTACACAAACACTCACACACACACACACACACAC
>VXBZ01002560.1:122892-165268 GCA_013399135.1 Heliornis fulica | reverse complement strand
CTCTCTCTCTCTCTCTCTCTCTCTCTCACTCTGTATCTGACATAAACCAGCTTTTCAAAAAGAGATTAAATAGTGGAAAGTGTATCTTTAGCATGTAGTGTGCAACAGTAATTTTGACAGCTTTTTAAACTTCTTTCCATGAAGGAAGCAAAGTGAGTGAGGTGTGCATTATACAGATGGTGACTGCCTCCCGCTGATCTAGAGTTTATCAAAGTCATTCAAAATTCCCTACAGAAGGGGCTGATGGCATTTTGGTTGGATGCAAAAACACTTCAGAAATTTCAGACTAAAGCAGAAGAAAATAGAAGGAAAAATATGAAAATATATAAAAAACGGCCAATCAAAAACCCCAAGAAAGAAATTCTGGCCTAGAACATTAGCTCAGCTAATTTCTTTCTGGTGCTCCCCAACTTTTTTAAGCTACACCAGAATTTCAGGAGCATTGTAATGGTCCTTTTCTCCAGCCTTCATCTGGGGATGTTCATAAGGCTAGGACAAAGTTAGATGGGGTTCACTGTATGCAACTGATTTGAAAGACAGAAGAGAGATAAACACATTTAGTAGGGTGTTACTTTACTTCCTTAAATCATGGGAAATCACCGGACAGATTCCCAGGAATAGCTAAGGGCAATGAGTTAGATGTCCAGTGTCTTCCTATACAACTAGGTTTTGTTTGTATGTATCCATATCAAATCCTTGCTCTAGACTGAAATCACAATTTTTCTTTTGCAGTGAATCCTTTTTTTTTTTTTTTAGCTACCACATAACTGTCCCTGGTTCCAGCTAAAACAGGCTAGATAACCTACAATTTTTGAGACTGATCATGACTCTAGGATCAATCTTCTCCATCTCCACTTTGGACAGGGACTGAATGATTTCCAAGCCTCATGGGCATCCAGAAAGGTCAGAAATGGACACTACATGGGTACAGCATTGCAGGCAGACATGGAACTTCAGTGGTATATCAAATACAAATCCAGTACTCATAGAACATTCTATTTTTGAGGGGGAGGAAGGAAATAAAGTGCAAAAACATTAAAGTAGAATTATTTGATCTAGTCAACAGCTATTTCTGAAGCTCCTCAAACCCACACAGCATGGAAAATTAAACCTGTTTCAACAAACAGAGGATACTGTGGGCAAAGAGCGCAGGGGTTTCTTCCTTGCTGGTTCACATTAACAGCAGCATTGGTTATGCCAATTCCTCACTGTCACTGTTGAGACCTCAGCTACAGCTTATGCGTGATGCATTGCAGGGATTATGAAAACCTAAAAAAAAAAAAAATAATGAAAGAACACGCTGAGAAGAAATTCAAACAATGTTGAAGTGGACTAGAATAAGCGAAAATACTATCATGAGATCCACAGTTGTTTCTATGTTTTATTTTCTAGCAGCCCCATCTCCTCTCAAGGGGCTGTCACCTGCTGACTCCTGCTTACTCCTGCCTCAGTCAGTCTTTTCACTTACATGGCTTTCACAGGACTTACAGGAAAACGGGGAGGGGGGAAATAGTCACCTAGCTTGTGTTGGTTACATCACACGTGTTATGCTCAGTAAGCACCATTGCCCTCTACGGGAAGGAAAAGGCAGATAAGGCTAAAATAGAATGGGTTCAAATCTAAATTGTTTGAGGTTTGACAATACCTCCCTGTGAGATACTGAATAGGTCTGGGCCAGCTAGTCTAGAGATAAGAAATAGTGCTGGGCTTATTCTGATCTGGTGGTATGAAGGAAAAATACCTTGTGTTTTCTTAGTTGCTTCCAAAAAAAAAAAAAAAAAAATCCAACAGAATTCTCCTGAAAACAAGGAACTGCAATATACAAGCTTACCAAATTCCTTGTTCTTTTGTTTCCTAATCACAAACAGCATATATGAAGAGGTTAGTACAGTTTCAAAAGAACCAAATCTTACAAGACAAAAAGTGCTAGGAGGAAATTTACGTTATGATAAAGCATAGATAAAGATGAGAGCAAATCCATTGTTATGGTCCATATTGGGTGAAAATTGAAATAACAGAAAATTTCAGGGGAAAAAAAGTACATGTGTATTGTGACATCTTTTGTGGGCTTCTCCCTAAACAAGATTTACTGCAATGCATTGTACCACTTGTAGGAGGCAGTCTAGCCCATAGATGGTGGGTGCAGGAGTAAATGCAGCTCTGCAAGAGCTATGAAGAATATTTTCTGACAAATGTATTTCAGTTTTCATCCTAATATTTGACAAATCTAGTTTACAATAAACAGTGCTATGAATCGAGATTTTCTATGGAAAGCAGAAATTTCTCAAAGATACTATGTGAAAACCACATTCCACACACAGGAAGGTTATTTCATGGTTCTCTGTAGCAGGGTCTTTCCTCTAAAGGTGCTGCACAGCACCAGAAGATGCGTACAAGTTGGACGTGGCACAGTAATTTCCATATGAAAATGTGCACTGTTTATATCCCGAGCAGGGTAGTTAGAAGTCAGAGTTCACAAGAGGGAAGTATGCTTTTAATGCTACTGTAATGCAATGGGTTTGGAGCTTGTCATTCTCTTAGAAAGCTGAGCTGACAACTTTTAGTCTCCTGTGGAGAGCAGCAAATACTATACTCAGCCAACTCTATGCCTTCAATTATTTTTTTTTCCCTTACAAAACTAGTGAACACCCCGCTAGCAAGATTTCTTTTCTCACTGCAAATGTATTAAAAATTCCTCAAGATTTTCCTCTTCAAAATCTTCTTGTTGTCAAGGTTTTTAATTTCTTGATCTTGTCCACACCTGCTCTCATTTTCTCTTGTTTCAAAACTGACATTTAGGCTGCACACAAGTGACTAAGTTAAGACAGTTTCTTCCCCTTCACTAATAAGCTCCTGCTTCCTGTTATGCCTGTGAGAGACACATAATCCATCAAGAAGCATCACACTTCTGAAATTACTGGTGGCTTGTTCCTTATGTGCTTTAAATAGGGATGTGCCACTACCACGTCTTGCTCATCTGTGCCTTGATTTGAACATCTCAATTGCAGCCTGGTGTCTTGAAGCATAGATAAGATGCAATGGTTGGGATTCGGGATCCTCCACATAGCTGTCTAATGCCATTTGTGATGACTCCTGGCTACCAACTTCCACTCAAGGAGGGATGTGCTCTCGCAAGGTCCTGTGGTATATCGCCAAGTAGATGTCTTGAACACAAGAAGTTATCTCAGATGTTGCTAGCTACTGATGTGTCAGCACCTGGATCTTTCCTGCAGTATCCTAGGGAACTTTTCTGGCCATCTAACTAAAAATAGTCTTCGAGTCATACCTGGCTCTGTGGCACAAAGATAAGAAATGGCAGTCTAGTTACAAAAGTTGATTGATCAAGTGCTTCCTGATTTGAAGTAATCTTGGTGTAAACCCCCCCTTAGAACATCCTGTCTATAATCTTTAACAGAATAGGTTAGATTACACGAGTCCTTAAGAGGTGCCTTCCCATGTATCTCGAGGGTCTTGTGGGAGTGAGATATAATTCAGCCTGATGAAAACAGCTGATCAAACTGTGCATTTATACTGATTCAAGTCCTTCAAGTACATCAAAATCTGTTCTCATCCTCATGTTAGAGAATAACCCTTGTATATAGAATGTACCCTGCCATGAGGATGTGGAGGTGACTGTTCCTTTAAAAATGAAGCATGTTATCCCCAAGTAGGAGCTGCTGGATATTTTTCAAGATTGGGACCCACTGTCATTTGCCTTCTGTCAGTAAGCCAAATTTGCTTTTATCTTTCTCAGATTTTCAGGCAGAGGTTCATAAACCTGATGGTATTGCTTTGCTCAAGAAGAGCTGTCAGACACACAGCCAACACAGATTACTATATTTTTATTGGATTGAATAGGTCTATGGCTCCAGAAGCACCCTTGTCAGCTGTATTGATGCTTTTTGGGCAGATTTACAATGTATCTACATCTCAAATTCTATTTTATTATCTGTGAGATGCCAGTCTTTCACCATCTGTGAGCTTCATTTATATTATGCAGTAGGTAAGCTCCTTATGAAGTCTAGACGTCCATCTTTTCCAAGCTATAGCTAGTATCCAATTTGCATCTAAAATTTGTATCTTCTAGGTCAGATTCCTCCAAATTAAGTGCTTTCCTCCAAAAGTCTGTCTTTTCCCTTATCTTATCACCAGTATTTTTAAATGACAGTTTCTTTGCCTTTTCACATATGAGTTACACTACAATCCTCTCAAAAGAGAAACCCACCTCTACTGCATACTGTCAGTGTTCTGAAGCAGCAACTCCGTGTCACAGGAATGTTCTCCATCTCATAGTATTTTCTGATTAGTTCACCATCTTCCTCCTTTCTGGTTCTTCACAGTGCTTGGATTACCTGCTGAGATTTATCTATGGTTTATCCTGGGTGTTCCTAGGATCTTGTAATCCCTTTACCAATTGATGTAAGCCTGCCTGTTACAACCTTTGTGCTTTTCTTGGCAAACAAACTTTAAATACCACTTTCCTTACAAACTGCTTTTCTTGCTTTCTTTTTTCTGTATCATCACTGCTTTCCTTTCTCTCTCAATCACAGTATGGTACTGGGGTCTTTAATGGTGTTTTGAGGGATGGAAAGAACTCAATACCTCATTTGCTGTGGTGGTTTGACCCTGGCTGGAGGCCAGACTCCCACCAAAGTAGCTCTATCACTCCCCTCTTAGCTGGACAGGGGAGAAAATACATGTTGAGAGGCTTTGGAGTCGAGATAAGGACAGGGAGAGATCATTTTGCANGGCACAGGGGAAAGGGGGAGAAATTGGGAATGGAGGTTTCAGTTTTCCATGAGTTCCTCATGAGTTGTTCTCCTTCTTGGGAGGGTAGGGGCAGGCATTTCTCACACTCTTTCCCTGCACCAGTGTGGGGTCCCACTCACAGAAGACAGTCCTCCATGACGTTCTCCACATGAGTCCTCTCCCACAGGGCTTCATCTCTTCATCAACTGCCCCAGCGTGGATCACTGCTATAAACTCATAGAATGTCTCTCAGTCTCTCAGTCCCAGACTGCTGGGCCCAGCCTGGTCCCCCACAGAGTCACAAGCCCCTCCGAGCAGACCTGCTGCAGCGTGGGCCTCGATCTCTGTCTCTCTCTTCCTCTTATCTTTCTCTCTGGACTGCAGTTGCTGCCAGGAGCTTGCTCCTATGTAGGTCACAGATTCTTCCATATTCCTCCACCTGCTCCATGGTGATGGGAGTCAATTCTATTATTTTTAAATTACGAAGTCCTTCACTGGCTCCCGTCGGACACAAACCAGATACATTTCTGACTCTCTGGGCTGTAATTGGTTTCCTTCAGTGAGCTTATGAGAGATGTCTTGCACGTTTTCTGGGAAGCTCTTTTGGCATAGATGGCATTATGGATGGAGTCGTGCCGTATTCTTGTAAGAGAGAGGCGACAATATACTTTAGTCTTATAACAGTGAATTAACAAAGTTCCTCAATAAATGTGACAGTGGTTTAACAAGATTTGATGGCAAGGTACACTTGATTATTGGCTGCATAGAGCACAGTGTCAGACAAAACTTTCAGGAAGATGCTACTGTTGAATCGTGAGGTTCAGAATGGACACACTTCTAAAGTCCTCAGAGAGGAATCTAGGTGTGGCTGGATCTAGTCCTAGTTCCAGACTTGATCAATGTTTTTTTGTCTAATGAATTATGTATATGCATGATTAATAGTTTGCATCACTTAGTTAGGATTTCCAAGTTTAGCATGCTCTTAGTCTCTTACTGAAGATCTGTTGAGGCAAGAAATGTCTCACCCTCCAGGAGTCACCTTGAGAGGCATCCCTCAAGGGCAGCTTCTGGTGTTCATCCCGCTGCACTGCAGGAGAGCTCAGTGGGCTCTTGGCTACTTGTGAAATAAGATGATTGACTTGTCATATTTGCATACCATCAAGACCCCTAGGTCACAGTTTCAGACAGCACTTGGCTACTGTCTTGCCATCTGTTCCCTAAAGCATAAGGTAAGGCAAATCACAGAATCACACAACATTAGGAGGTAGAAGAGACCTCGAAAGATCATCTAGTCCAACCCCCCTGCCTGAGCAGGATCATCTAGATTAAACCACACAGGAACGCATCAACATTGGTCTTGAATGTCTCCAGAGAAGGAGACTCCACAACCTCTCTGGGCAGCCTGTTCCAGTGCTCCGTTACCCTCACAGTGAAAAAGTTCTTCCTTACATTCACATGGAACTTCTTATGTTCCAGCTTGGACCCATTGCCCTTTGTCCCATCACTGGCCATCACTGAGAAGATCCTGGCTACATCCTTCTGACACTCACCCTTAACATATTTATAAGCATTAATGAGGTCACCTCTCAGTCTCCTCCAAGCTAAAGAGAGCCAGCTCCCTCAGCCTGTCCTCATAAGAAAGGTGTTCCGCTCCATCATCTTGGTGGCCCTGCGCTGGACTCTTTCAAGGAGATCTATGTCCCTCTGGAACTGAGGGGCCCAGAACTGGACACAATACTCTGGGTGTAATCCTGCCAGGGCAGAGGGGCATGGGAGAAGGACCCCTCTTGACCTACTAGCTGTACCCATCCCAACCCCCACTGGTGTTTATGGCTTAAGGTGGTGATGGGGGAGCACATGGCTACGGGTGGTTTATGATTCAAAGAACTGGCTGAGTTGACATTCACTGAGTTACACAGACAGTATTAAGTTGTCAGGGGAAAGGCAATGAGTGGTGCAGAAAAACAGAAAATGAACCAAGTTTTCTTTTCTGTTAGCCCACTTGTTTTCTTTCACTCTTCTGAAATATATGTGGTTTGCCTTTGATGAGTTTCCTGTTACCATAAATTCCAGTTAGCTGTAGGACTAATTTATATAGTTTAGGATAGGAAGCGATTGCAAGCTTTGTAAGTCACACATGGTGTACCTAAGAAAAAAAATGCCAGTGACTTCAATTCATCCATCTCTCGTGAAAAAAAAAAAGTTTTTTATTGTCTAGCAAAGTAACAGTGTTCATTATAAAGGCTGGGGTAGGACACAGAGGACGTACCCAGACTGCAATTATGAACAAAAATATAATTTCTGAAGCAGGTCAAACATTGCCAGATGTTCTGCATTTACAAAAGAAGTCAATCTTGGACAAATTCTAGTAACAGTTACAAAGCATCTGCGTGGGTTTGCCTAGATTCTGCAATTTATCCTGGTACAAACACACCATAGTCAAATAGGAATATCATAAAATGTGCACCATTCACCGCTTAAAATATACCTCTGAAATCCTGTATTTGATAAAATAAGCTGTCTTGAATGGAATGATTCATACTGGGAATGTGCTTAGTTGCATCTGACACTGATACAATTCTTAGACTTAAATGGATAGCCAAGATGACTCTGCTTTTAGGAGCTGGTTAATAAAGGTATAATTTCTAATGTGTTGATAACTAGCAAAACTACATGATAATATAAGGTGAGCACAGTTATGGCATTTTCACTACGAACATGGCAATCAAGTTTTACTTGGATTTTTTTTGCTAGAATTTCACATAATTGTAAGAAATATGAACAGCGAATAATTGCTTATAAAAGTTGTTTTCCTCAGGTTTAAACATACCACACACTTCTAGGATTTAGAAAGAAATGAAAAGTTTGCTTCTTTATTAATAAAAAATGTAGCAAAAAAGGGAAAACAAAAGTATTAGGAAATAATAACTTATTCCACAATCTCACATACTCTTTCCAGTGTGTTTGGACATTATTACGTTTTTTTCATGGATTTTTTGTTGTCTTTTAATTAGAAGCTGTCTTTGAGAATAATGCTAACTAGGTGACAATGCTGCAGTTTTCAAAATTATGATTGTCATAACTTACTGATCTTTTTTTAGGTATAGTACATGTTACCAATCAATTTTCTGAGAAAGCACTGAACATGGGAAGGTTATTGGATCAAAGGGCCTTCCGAGTTTGGACAATTTTTTGTGGACACCTAAAATCCTGAATCTTAGAATATTTTAATTTTTTTTTTTTCCGAAATGGTGATGTAAAATCTGTTTTATAGTTTTTTAAAAAGACCTTCACAAGAAAATCTGATTTTCTCTAATCATTGCTACTCTTAGAAAAAAGACTGGTCATCAAAGATGCAATTTATTATCTCTGTGAGAGTAACTCCCTTAAAACAAAGATCTAGATAATTTTGTCTTAATAAAATCGGATTATGATTAGCAAGTTTACTTCGATTCATTGCCAGCGATTTATTTGGCTAGTATCAATTTGTATGATTTAAATATTAACTACTTATAAATTAATTCAAATTGATCATCCAGACTCATATGTTATTCCCCATCAAATTAAGCCAAGAAATAGGTATAACATAATGGACAGAACCTAAGTATTTTTCTTTTTTGTTTCTACATGTGGATTTACTAAATTCAACATAAATACTGAATGCAACGGATTTGTTCTTGATTTATTTTGGTGGGATGCAAGGAAGTGTAGAGACTAAAACATAAAGACAGAAATACAACTTATTCATAAGGGCCTGAAAATATCTTTCCCTGCCTTGAATAGTTGATATGGAATGAAAAGAATGCTTGCTCCATGAAGATCGCAGGGATACTAAGATTTATCACTTCTTACTTTTCTTGGTGTTAGTGTTGTCACTTCTGTTTCATATTCTGTTTTCTGTGAGAAGACTGCAGTTATTTAAAGAGAAAATGCAATCAAGTTCAGTTTTGTGAATCCAGTGTCTGAATTCAAAGTAATTGCATAGATTTACTCCAGGAAAGATTCTAACCCATGCTAATTTCCTCGATTGGTATTCAGATAATTTGGTGTTTTCAAGAGGACTTTAAGATTGGATTAGGTCTTCATACTAAAACAAACAAACAAAAACCAACCAACCAACCAAACAAAAGTTAAAGCTGCATTTAAAATAATCAGTCTGCAACATGTGACTCATGTTTTTCCCATCAACAATACTGATATATCTACAAATCAACGTAACTGAGACATTTGTTTGGTAGGACTTGTTGTGAGACTCACATTCTTCCAAATTCCTATTTTTAGTTGTTGAGGGTTTTTTTTTAGTGTTCTAGGTTACAACAAGGACAATACATTAAAAAACCTTTTTCTTTGGTTGTCATAGTTGTATACATGCTTTAGAGCTTGAGATCAGGAAGGGCTAGTATTTTTCCTCTCCTGTGATAGTCCAGTCACATTTGCCTATATTATGTTTCTGAAACACCATGCTGAATGTGCTCTGCTCTTCACAGATGCATTTATACTAGTAAATTAAAATGCCCAGCAATGATAGACAAAATCTTAATTTTTCCAAAAGTGTGATTGTAACCACTTGTTCACTTATTCAGCATTACAATGATTTTACTGTTGCCATGTTTGTTCATCTGTTTAAAACTCAATTAAGGTGAACGATATTGAAAGTCCATATTTAATATATACCAATATTTATAAATTCTAAATCTTCATTGTCTCATTTGGAGGCATATCTACCATGATGTACCAGAGGAAGAGGAGAAAAAGCATTGTAAAATGGAGAATATGTAACCCATTATGTTTTATCCAGTTTTAATAGCTAATAACAGTCAATTTAAACTGGATGTTCTATTTGTAAGTGATCCACTCGTGACATAGCATTTATCTAACTCATCTCGTAATTCCTTTCACTTCTAATTAGTATGATAATTACCTCTATCTGTAGATCAATCTCGTTATTCATGCAGTGACTTGACATTAGAAGATAGGCTTCTCAAGGACGCTTTTTAGCTGACAGTTACAGAATGTAAGACAAGAGAATGTCAGGCTGATGTAGGCCACCTGGGATATACAGATACATTTCTTTGCATATTTTTTTCTTTGTGTGTGTGATCTATACAGCACTGTCTTAAAACTAGCTAGGTATTTTTGTCTTCACTATGCTTTCTGTTCTCATGCCTTACTCAGCTATGAATTGAATCTCTGTAAAAAATACAAGTGCACAATGACCAGTTGATGCCATTTTGTTTCTATAGTAGCATTATCCTGAGTAGAAATAGCTCTTCCTCTTCTGATAAATTTTATGAGAGTGACCCTTTCTTGTGTGTTATTTTTGCTAGGCGGAAAAAAGTTTCTTCCAAACTCTGGCCATTTAGGTTTCCTCTTAATACCTCTTTACCTGATGTATGATGTCTGTACCTCAAATGTGAAAATATTCAGTTCTTTGCTGTTTCCACTAAAAATTCGTATTGATTATCTTGCTAAGATACTCTAGTATAATACTGTTGATGTAGTTTAACAGATAACAGGCCCAATTTCTTTGTAACTCAATAGCTACTTCTACTGTAGGGGCCTTTCTTCCAATTGAAATATTTCATTACCTCTTATGAAGAAGACCTCCAGGAGACAAATAGTTTCTCCAGTTCTGTAACTGTATGACTGAGTTGTCATGTAGGAATTATGCACACATGTTTTTAAACAAAGTATTTCACAAATAGCTGTTTTCTCACAACTTTTTGATAACCAGTAATCGCAGAAAACATGTGACCTTGCAGGTGCCCTCTGTTGTCCTTGTAAACCTTTGCTTGTCATTTTTTGTTGGTGTTTTTAATTAAAATTCTTATCCTGTGCCAGAATCTGAGATCAGCCTTTTTCTAATTCAAATGACGTTTATCTTCTAAATTTGATTGCACACACAGATGAAGAGTAAATTAATGGAAGTGCAGAGATAATGACAATGTAGAAAATCTTTAGTTTCCCTGAAGCTTGCTGAGCTTCAATGTCACAGGGATCAAATTGAAGCTGTACAATTTCAAGTGTATACAACCATCATCTATTTAAAATATAGTTTTTAGTTCAAATTTTCTAGAAGAATAGGAAACCTGTTGGGTTTTGGTTTTTTTTAATAATAGAGAAATAAAAAGTATTACTTTTGCTTAATTTGATATCATACTCATCAATATAAAGAAAAAGAAAAAATAATATCAATAAAACAAAGAAGAGAAATAAAGCAACATAAAATGTTATAATGAATTCTAAAAGAAAAAAATAATCTCTGAATATATTCTATATTAGTAATCTTTATCTATATGAGAAGTCTGCCAGATCTGTATCACATCATGACACAACATGACTTAATAGACTGAATTTATTTCAAAGCCATTTTAATTTAAATCATACTATTGTTTTAGTTTTAAATTTCATTATATTATTTTTTTCTTCAAGGATAGTGGGATCTGGGATTCTTGTGAATGCATGCTTTACCTCTATGTGTAACACGGATATTCAGACCTTACCTTCAACACGAGATTTAGTATTACTTCAATCACTGAACTGTGAATAGAAATTTCCATACACTGTACAGTTTACAAAAGTTTGTATTTTAAAGGTTGCTTTTTTTTTCCTTTAGTACTGCTTTGACTATATACTTGTATCTGTTAATGAATGTGAAGCATATCTGAAAAATTTAAATGAGTTCTTTTTAACTAAATCTGAAATCATAGAATCACAGAATTACAGAATAGTTTGGGTTGGAAGTGACCTCAAATTTCATCTAATTCCAACCCTTGTGGCATGGGCAGGGACAGCCTCCACTAGACTGGGTTGATTTGGTGTATCAGTTCAGGGTGTTTTGGTGTATAAGTTCACTAGTGTTGTGTAGGAGCTAATTTTAGTTAGATTATTCCCAAGTCTCCCCTCTGACACAGGCTTTTTGACTTATGGGATAAACAGACAAAAATTTCCCAATGACAGTATTTTGGCTTTGGTAATTTTCTGTGAAATAAAGCAATATTTACTTGTAGAGAGAGACCACTGTCCAGATACCTCTTGCTGGTAATTTTTTATTCCAACAAATTTTGAATAAAGTGAGTTCCTGCTTCTAAAGCACTTCCGTGTTATTGGAGTTCATTCCATTGTGCAGTGCATGTACATTCTTCACTTGATTTTTACTTTTTATTCATTCAGAGATGTTTATAATGCCTATGTTACTTTGTTGGTTTATGTAATGATTTACACAGATGCTTTCAGTTCAGATTTCCCCTCCTCTAAATTCCCAGTGAATCAATACCTCTTTTAGTCATCTGTATCTATATGCAAAAAACTGTTGGGCCATCCCTTATCAGTCATTCTTGGGCTGCATTTATATTCCTCATCATTGATTTTCACCCAGGGCATCACAAAATCCAGTCCAGCTGGATACTGTACACCCAGTGGTTTATGGTGAACATGTCCAGATAAATACAGTCAGATTGACCACTTATTCTGAGTGCCATAGTCTTGACCTTGTTTGTTTCTTTCATGTCATGAAAGGAGCTTCATAAAATGGAGTAAGAGGCAGCCTACTCTAAGGCTGCCTTACTTATGATACTTCAAGTATTTTCTCTTTATATAGTTAGGTTGAAATATGTTTCATCTCTACAACATGCTCCTCTTTATTCTATTGATTTTCTGTATTCTGTCCATTCATAAGTAATTTAAAAGTCTCTGTCCTCTAATGCCAAATGTCAGACACCCTATGTTCACTGTCTCACACAGTCTGAAGTGAATGACTCATGGGTATGTTCTCACAGTGGCTTTCAAGTGAGCAGGGACAACTTGTAGTCTTAACATCTAAATGGGAGCTGTGGTGGTTTGACCCTGAAGGACCTACAGGATGTTCATGTGGCAAAATCCCTCTTCCTGTGACTATACACTTCAAAGTCTTCCCCACCTTTCCTCCCTGTTGAGCTCTCAGCTGCTCACTTCTGTTGCACTGTTCAATTGCTTCAGTTCTTCCAGAGGTCACCAAGACCTCCCATCAAAGAGCTCCAGTGTCATCAAACCTCTTGTCCTATAGCTTCCTCTATTGCAAGCCCCTTCATACTTCCAAGATATATCCCATTTTTTGTTCTCATCTCCTTTTCTACCCCCAAAATTGGCAAACCTTTTTACATTACTTTAGCCTACCAACTAGAACATGACTGTTTTGTCTTCTGAAGAATGCTTGAAAGAAGGGATAGGCAGACTGGGCGTAGGAAGCTCTGTAGCCTTGGAGAAGCCATATTGGGTAAGACAGATATCTTCATTGCTTATGAATGCTGTCCTATGCTTAGAGACTGATCAAGCCCAACTTTTGGGTGTAATAAGGAAACACGTTCAGATGCTTCAGCTTAGATTCCAATGACTGATGTCAATTTCATGGCTGGGTCTATGGTTAGTTCCCTGCTCTTCCATGCAACAGAGAACTAAGTGGCAGGAGAGGTTAGATAGATACAATGAGATACATTGATGATATTGAAACAGTTTCTGTACACCTATTTTTTGGCACAAACTACTTCTGTTAATCCAGATTATTCCATGTGCAATGCATTTCACCAAAACACGTGCAAGATTTTATATGCAAATAAGCTTCAAAAAACACAGCAGTGAAATGTTCAGTACTCTGTGATGACTTTACACTTGTTCCTTTATTGCTCTTAATCACAAGTGTAAAGTCATCCTGGGAAAGTGGAAAACACAGAAATATTGTGCATGTGGCCAAAACTCCTGCTCTTTTCTTTTTTTTTTTTTTTCTTTTTTTTTTTTTCCTGTGATTAAAATAAAGGGAAATACTGACAGCTCTGGGTTTCTAATGCACAAAAATAAAGTACTTGTTTAGGTACACCGGGGAAAAAAGGAGAATAAGTTGTTTGAACAGATGTTTCTGATCTCTTTTATAAATTAAGTTCCATTCTGCTGAACCATGAAAAAGACATGAATTTTTGGGAATTTCATTGGAAACCACAGCATAAGACGAAGGGTTTGTGTAAAGTAATGCCATTTCAAGTAAAAGCAATATATAAAATTCATTGTTCATAGTTTTTAAACTCTCTCTTAGTTTCTAGAACAGTAATTTTCCCCTTTTTATTTTTTCCCATGTAGTTTAGCATCAATTTACTGATGCCTACAGAGGGTTAACTTTTATAACACATACTATGTTTTTTCAAGGTAAGGAGTTCTCATACAATTTGAATGGGTTTGGCTAATTACAAGTTCTTATAATTTTCATTTCAAATTCCAGGACTGTTTTATTTTCAAATGACACTGATCAAAGGTATGGATAACCCCATTTATAATGGCATTTACTACAAGAAGAAGCATGAAAATAAGAAAATTAATTACTCAGAATTATGTTAGCATTATTCGAGAGCTTAAAATCCATATTATTCCTGTATGTAACTTTAAATAAAGAATTGCCCTTCAATTTAAATAGTTTCTCTAGACTCCAAGAGTAACCTGTTTATTGTTAAACATATTGTAACAGATCTAAGTGGGAAGTAAGTTTTCTGTCTTTGCTAATGTTATTTTTTTCTAATTAAAAAAAGAATATTATAATTTCAAATTTCTCCAAATCTTCTCTTTCATTTTCATGGGAAGACATAGGCACATACTTCCACTCAAGTCAGTTGTACAAGACATACATAAGATCCATAAGGAAACCTAGTAATTATCTACAGTGAAGCAAGAAAAAAATGTATTAAAAGACGCTATTGAAGTTGATATGGAAAATACACTGGTGAAACAAATTAAAATCTTGATAAATAAAAATTAAAATATGTGGATTAAGCAATGGTAAGAATAAAACTACTGAAACCTAACATCTAGCACAGAATAAATAACTACACAAGTCCTCAGTTGGTAGAAGCAGTAGTAATGCTCTTCAGTCTTAGCATCTCAAGCTGAAATATGCTGATACATTTTCTGGTATAAGTAGTGATACTTTCTGGGAGTAATATTTTATTAGAGCAGTGGGGTTTATTTTTTTCATTCCAGAGAGTGACTTTGAATTACAGTAACGTGACATCTGATTCTTTCAAAACGAAAATCATTTTACTATTGTCTCAAAACTCCGGAGCGAAGGAAAAACTATATTTATAGTTCACTATTGCCCTCTTGTGGAAGGAAATAGAAAGACGTATGTGCAGTAGAAACAAAATCCAAACCAAGAATTAGTTACTTAGAAGCTGGTTCAGAAAACTTGGTTCCTCCTGTGCCTCAATTAACAAGCAGCGTTTGTGGAGCTGGGTCTTCTTTAGTATAAACAAGGGGACTACTGTTTGGTCCTATATTAACACTTTTGTTCTTGGTGAATTGTTAAAAGCTGCTGTCTTTAAACCGTCTCCCATGGTACCGATGCCTGTAACGTTTAACTCACCAGCATATCAAGGAAGACCTCAACCCAGTACCAGAAATTCTATTCTAATAAAGATGACGTGTTATCTCCATCATATCTTGAAAAAATAGGTTCTGCTGCTGCTCTGACATGCTGAGCAGCTCTAACAAGGGTCTATAACCGATGTTAAAAAAGTCAGACGAGGGTATAAGAAAAGCCAGGTAGACAAAAAGAACTGTTGAGCTAGCAGAGCGTTAATCTAGAAATGTATCTGAATGTCACCTGCACATTCAGTATATCTGAAAAGACATACTTTGAAAATGTCACAGAATTGTCCAGACATACTTTGCTGTATCAGTTGCTTGATAAGATTATGCAGAAATATTTAAAGCATTAGGATATGAAAATTTTGATCTTGCCCCTGCTTGATCTTACTTTCTTGCTCATGTACCCTGCTGGAAATGTGTCAAGGTCTTCATAATTAAGACAGATAGGGATTTATCTCTAGGACTCAGTCTGTTTTCGTGCCTTTCCGTATCGCATTGGATACCATAGAAAGCCTCTCTAGATGGCAAACAAAAAGTGATGTTCTTTACTGAATGTCTGCACTCTCTTCTTTGCCTGTATAAGTCAATTGTACATTAAGATGGTCCTGGTGGACAACAGGATGACCATGAGCCAGCAATGTGCCCTCATGGCCAGGAAGGCCAATGGCATCTTAGGGTGTATTAGAAGGGGGGTGGCTAGTAGGTCAAGAGAGGTCCTTCTCCCCCTCTAACCTGCCATGGTGGGATCACACCTGGAATATTGTGTCCAGTTCTGGGCCCCTCAGTTCCAGAAGCACATAGAACATTTTGAAAGAGTCCAGCTCAGGGCCACCAAGGTGACGAAGGGAGTGAAATACCTTTCTTATGAGGAAAGGCCGAGGGAGTTGGCTCTCTTTTGCTTGCAGAAGAGGAGACTGAGAGGTGACCTCATGTTTATAATATTTATAAATATGTAAAGGGTAAATGTCAGAAGGATAGATGGAACACTCTTCTCAATGCTGGCCAGTGATAGGACAAGTGGCAATGGGACCAAGTTGGAACATGGGAAGCTCCATGTGAACATAAGAAAAAAACTTTTTCACTGTTAGGGTGACATATCACTATAACAGTTCAGCCTGGAGTAGGAATTCATGGGCAACACAAACGGAACTCCACAAAATTGTTTTAGATAGACACTAGCCATGGACAAGCCATGCACTGAAGATGACCAAATATTCCACTGTTTTAAAGCAAAATAAACTGTTCTTTGCTGAGGTTTAAGTCTGTTGTGGGTCAGCAAGTTTTGTAGAACATAACAAAATGCTTTTGCTTTGAAATTCAGCTCCTCCAGGCTGCAATGATACGCTATGTCTTCTCTTAATGAAAAAAATTCTGTAATAACAGATTCTGATTACAATTGCCCCCTTGTTTCTCATCAGTTCATATTGTTGTAAATGTTTAGAAAATATTTTTTCTTGGGGAAAAAGAAATGCACATACTTTGAGAACAGACGGTTTAATTTCTGGTGAAAGATTAAGTGGGAGTGCTGAGGAAGAATGAACTGAGGTATGAAAAACCTACCTTGTGAAATTAAGTTGATAAAGCTCATTCTCAAAAATTTACTCAAGAGAAGGATAAAACCAGCTTGTCCATTGTCCCCAGGCAGGTATATAGGAATAGATTTTGGCTGACAGATGGCTATGCCATACAGCGGAAAAAAAAAAAAGTTCTATAGGGGCAAGCTGAAACCAAGGATAAGGGGTATTCAGTCTAGAATAAAGAAGAGACTTATAGCTGCTAAGGAACAGAAGTTAGCACTTTATCTCATGGCATTGCAGACCCTAACTTCCAATCCTCATGAGATAAATTTGAACAGGTGTTTCCATAATATTAGTCAATAGATAGTAAAAAAACTTCTAAAGTTCCCACAGAGAATTTTATGCTCTCTCATAAGTTTTGTATACCTTTTTGGTTAGGTTCCTCCAGAAACACTATGAAAAGCCATGACTGTCGTACACATTGCATACAGGGTCATTTCTATATGCATTTTCACAATCAAACTGACATCCTAGCAGTGGAAGCTTCCGAATGGTCTGGTCCGAGATGAAACAAAAAGTCAAGAAAACCAAAACAAAATTTGTTAAATTTGGTTTTAATAATTTAGTAATTAACAATTACTAAATAATAATAATTACTCTTTGCTGAAACTATTTGTTCTCTGTTCTTCTGAAAAAAATTATTACAGAGATCAGTGCTGCATTTGAATGAAAATAAACCTGTAGCAAGCTATTCCATGCCACTCTGTAAGGGCAAGTCCCTTAGGAAAGGACCTATGGAGAAGATGCAGATGGGCACACAATCACATCTATTCTGTTAGGAAAGGCTGGACAAGTCATCTGTACAGGAAGGACACTTCTGAAACGTAAACTATGCAGTCATTATACTCCTGTGTTTTCAGGCTCTGGCTGCTATTTCTTTCCATGCTCTATGACCACTTAAAACATCTAGTCAACTTACATCATTGAAACATCTGAAAACTATTTAATTTGTTTAAATTTGGAGACTTTGTGGTATCACAGTTAATCATTTGTTGATAAGAACTAGGAACATCAATGAAAAGAGCACTTGGTGTAGTTTCTAGAATGGCAAGTTGCAAGACAGCTGGTATTGGATCAAATTAGAAAGAAATAGCTTGTCCTCTTAGTACTTACTGAGGAGTAGTATACTGCTGTAGTCTGCAGTTTTAGAAGTTCTGACATTTATGAACTTAGTAAATCTGTAGCATTTTATTAGGAAGTGCCAGTATGAATTGTTTAAAGAGCAAGTATTGTATAAAACCGGAATCAGCCTATTTTGATTGCTTACTGTGTCAAAATTATATAATATTTAGCATTTAAAGGCCAACCGCATCCTGGGCTGCATCGCAAGAAGTGTGGCCAGCAGATCGAGAGAGGTGATTCTGCCCCTCTGCTCTGCTATGTTGAGACCTCACCTGGAATACTGTGTCCAGCTGTGGAGCCCTCAACACAAGAACATGGACCTACCTGTCGGAGCATGTCCAGAGAAGGACCACAAAAATGATCCAAGGGCTGGAGTACCTCTCCTACAAGAATAGGCTGAGTTGGGCTTGTCCAGCTGGGAGAAGAGAAGGCTCTGGGGGGACCATGAGCGGCCTTCCAGTACCTTAAAGGTGCCTGTATGAAAGTTGGGGAAGAACTGTTTATGAAGTCATGTAGCAGTAGGACAAGGGGTAATGTTTTTAAACTAGAAATGGGTAGATTTCAGTTGGATGTTAGGAAACATTCTTCAGTATGAGATGGTAGATCAGTGGAACAGATTGCCCAGAGAGGTGGTAGAAGCCCTGTCCCTGGAACCATTCAAGGTCAGGCTTGATGGGGCTCTGAGCAACCTGATCTAGTAAGGATGTCCGTGCTTACTGCAGGGGCATTGGACTAGATGACCTTTAAAGGTCCCTTCCAACCTAACACATTCTATGATTCTATGTTCCTTCAAGCTGGAAGATATTTAGCATTTTCCAATGGGTGATGCAGAACTGAAAAGAAAAGAACACTACAGTTAAACCAGAAGGTAAAAAAAATAATAATATAAAAAAAAACAAGCAAAAGAAGAAAGAAAACTCCTCTGTCACTTTAATTCCTTACTCAGTAACCAAATGTAAACAGAAGTAATATTCTGAGAAATGATTTTATCACTAGAGGAAAACACCTCAGGAAATCTCTTTTTACATTGCCCCTGTGATTATTCCCAATACAGTCAAAATGTAAATCACCACTTGATGTCACCATTGGTCTGTACCTGTGCAGCTTCCAAGAAATCTTTCTGAATGTCAGAAAGAAATTATAAATTCAATTCAAATTTTTAGAGAGCTATTTTGAAGTAACTTTTTATAGTTAACTAATCACCGTCTATTTGTCCTATTCAAAATACTGGAAGAGCAGGCTCAGAATTTGGGGCACTGTTAAGACCCTGTGAGTAGTCATTTGAAAGGTGCTGACCATGCATAAAAATCTATCTATCTGAATAAGGAAATCTGCAACTAACAACAGAGTAAATCTGACCCTTACAACATAATATATAAATATTAGTACAATCCAACTTCAGAATGTATAGTAAAAGAAGAGACTACACAAGCAGAAGAGAGAGTACCTCTGGAAACAAGAAATTAAGAACTTTGGGTTCTTAAGGATTAAAGGTTGGAGTAGCATTTCCCAATTTAGGTGTCGAGAAAAATATTCTGTTTTCAGACTTTCTTGAACTCTAACAAGCATGATGAGGTTGACTGGCAATGTGTTCATACTGAACATCTGTTCATTTATTTAAGGGTCTGAACAGGAACTTAGCAGCTCAGGCTGAGACATAATTTTAAAGGAACTTGAGCATTTATAAGATCTTGCTTGCTGTTTAAAGGTTGGCTTTTGTTAGAAGTTTTACAACGTGAAACTGGAATTGTGTCTAAACTGAGTGGAACATATGAACTGTGAAATCCCTAATCTGGACAATATCGTCCACGATGAAAACATTGTGTACAGGAGACCAGCTAGTGCTCAGAAGGGTTGGACTTCTCACAGCTTGAAATGCCACAATGTAAGCTACAGATCTCTCTTGTCAGGAGTCTTATTGGTCCTTTTCAAATGTACTTACGACATTAATTCTTTCAATGATAGTTTTCCTGAACTTTGAAACTTGTTAATTGTTACTACTTAGGCTGCATGTTGTCTGCTATACAGTACTGCACATGGCTTGTATAGACCTGTACATCAAGACATCTATATAAACATCATTTTAATGTATACAATATATTTGGCTATATGATAAAAATAGTAATTTGAGACTTCCAGTCCATTTTTAATCAGTCCATCAGTCATAGGCTAATGCTGCTGTTTCTTTGTTTGTACAATTGCAATCACTGCAGTTATTACTTTTCAGGTCTGGATAGAAATGACTTTGCTCAGAGACCAGGGAAATGTTTTCAGTGGAAGTTCCCAAGCAACTCTAGCATTGGGTGCATGCTGAATATGTGGAATTTGCTCTGAAGTAAACGGAAATTGGAAGTGCTCAGGAACTAGTAGTATTTGTCCTTTTGCAACGTTGAATGAATAAGCTAATTCTATCCAATTTCAAGCTCCTTTCAGCATAATAGTTTCAAAATTGCAGCTCAGAGTTTATCACTTGGCTCTCATTTCAATAAAGAGAGGTTGAAAAATTAAAATGGACAAGGGGCAGTAGGAATAAATTTAGTGAGCAAACAAAAATAGAAAAATGAAGTAGAGAGTAAAAAGCAAATTCACAGATAATTTGAAAGTAGAACTGGCACAAAAATGAAATAAATATACAGTACATACACATTATATAGTACACAAGATACACATAAACTGTCACTTTGGTAAAAAAGTTAAGTGGGTTTATTTAGTCCTAGATAAAATACCGTATGTCAATACATTGGCTTGAATTTCGTAAAATAAATAAATGATACTTTCACAAAGAAAAGAAAAAAGGCTATTTTAATAGTATAGACTAATATAAATTAATTAAATTAATGCATTACTGCATTCTAAGTAGTTCTATGATATTAGAAAAATTAAATATTTAAAAACCACCAGACTCCATATCTTTACATATTTTTTTTCTCCTGCCTTTACTTGGCTCATTGTCACAGTGTAGCAGACCAGGACTGTAATTCAGGTAAATATATCTGAGGTTTGGGAGGCAGTATCACAGAGATGTTATATGCTCACATTTTTTTACATTGTCCTTTCAATAAAAGAAAATCCTGACTTTTAGGCACTTACCTTCATTATATGACACTATGATAGAATCATATTATGGTGTGGGTTGGAAGGGACCTTAAAGATCATGAGGTTCCAACCGCCCTGCCATGGGCAGGGACACCTCTCACTTGACCAGGCTGCTGAAGGCCCTGCCCAACCTGGCCTTGAACACCTCCAGGGAGGGGTCAGCCACCACTTCCTGGGGAAACCTGTGCCATTGACTCAGATCCTGTAACAATGCAAAGGTGTATAAGTGAGTGGTAGATTTTGCTTGCTGCTGATGCTTCCAAAGGGATTCAGTGTTTTCCACTTCCACACATACCTCTGACTTCAAGGGTGAAGTACATAGCTGCAACAGAGCCATCATCATAAGGCTGAACTGCAAATCAAGATTATTGTTTTCTAGCTATTACCACTGAATTTACTTTTCAAATGAAAATTTTCGTGGGATCTTTAAGTTGAAGAGTGAAGTCAAGTGATCTACATTACTTATTCTGTAAGCATTCACATGAATCTAACAAAGAATCTGTGTTAGATTTACACAAATAGATGTGCCATGGTACATATTTAATTGCCTTCTAAGAAGAGCAAAAAAACCAAATTTTACTTATACAAATGTTTGGGAAAAGCCAATATTTGTTTCTAGAGATGTATTAAGAAAGAAACAAAGTGTATGTTTTTGTTTTGTTTTTTTTTTCTGTAGGATTTTTTTTTAATCTGTTTTTATTCTCATTGAGAACAAGGAATGACCCAGCTCTTCTGATTCATAGTCACTCTGTATGAGACTTTCACTCGCAGCAGACCTGTATGCACTCCTGAAAATAAATCAAGCCACAGAAGTACTTGAATTCATCTTTGTCAGAGACTGCCAAGACAGTAATAAGTTCTGGAACAGTAAGGACATGCACACAGTATGCTAAAGGCAGAGAGCTCCTCTGCTTAAATGCCCTCGCTAACTCCTGTGAAGAAGTGATACGTTTACCCAGGCAAATCTCAGGCCACAGACCAGCATGAGTGGAATGGCAAAATTATTCGATAGACATTCTTCAGGGTCCTATTGAATATTGTTGCAGGAGGAGACCCAGTTACTGGAAGTTCAGATCACTTTGTGAGATTTGAAGTCAAGCAGGTTATACATAAAAGGTACAGGTTATTGCTATAGGCTCAGATCTTTTAATGAAACCTGACAACAAACAGGAGATATATTGGATGCAGGACTGACTAACACACTGCAGCTTAACATGTTTTTAAAGAATAACAGAGCTAGTTAGGCAACACATCTGACATAAAATGGAAAAGCCAGAGGGTCGGGATGTCAAAAGCATTCCAGATTCTACTCTCTAGTGAGAAAAAGCATAAAAATTTATCCTTAACAAAACCTATGAATGAGCATAGGAAGGAGTAAATCAAGGATTGTCAGAACCCTTGGTTCTTAGAAGAACATTTTTAGTTCTTTGGTACATATTAGAAAGGTCTGTACAAGATGGTTATTAACAGTAACCACAATTACCTTGTTCAGAATTTTTACCAATCCTGTGTCAGAATATTTAATGTATATAGGTATGAGAAAGGATATTTGACAGAAGTTGGCTGAAAAGGAGAGGTGATTACCAACCATACAGCTACCAGCAAGGACACTAATGATAAGTGAAAATTAATAACTCAGCTTCTGTGGAACCTTGAGCAGCAAGACAGTTTCCATAAACTTCAAACCACAAGGAAAATCTTTAAATGTTCTGGATAGACTTGATCAATAAATCCAGTCTAAAAAGAATCTGACATCTGAATAGTCACGTAGCCTCTAAGGCATGCCAACAGCAAAATGAAAAACATTGATTTGTTTGTCACCAGGCTTTGCCAGCTAGCAAATTTTTCTGAGCCTTAGATGTGCACAGATGACATTATGCAGGGACCAAATAACTGAAAAGTAGATTGCAACTGGGAGAAGTTCTGTGAAAAGGAAATATCAGAGAATTGTCAGTATACCACATGGGACACGCTGCCATGTGCTTTTTATTTTCCTCTGGACTATCCTTCAGAAATTAAGAGGAAGAAGATAATGTGAATCCCTTGTGGCTGGATACAAGACTTTCTGAAGTGATGCAAATATTTTCACTGATTTTTAAGTAGAATTACATTTACCCTTTAATAAAGATTTTAATTACTGACAAAGGCTGTCTTATCTGAGCAACTGTAGGCATACCTTTACATAGGCATCCTGAACTGAACATGCTGAGTATTTGAAGCAATTTTTCATTAGGAGGAGACAACTTTACATCAACAGAAAGGACACTGTGGGAGATGAAATACTCAGCATTTTTAATAAAAGTCAGTGCATCATTATTAGAGGTTGCAGTTCCTCTAGCTCTCAAACTCTGTGTTTACAGATCTTAAAGTAGTTTTGTATTTACCCATGCTAATTTTTTTCTCTGCCAGATAACCATCAAATCTATGTGCTTTATAGAGGATCAGCTTATGAGGAGCAGTTGTTTCGTGTCTTTGATAATCTGAAAGCATGGTTTCCTAACACATGGCATTCGATGTCTTATATAAAGAAATAACCACACAACATATTTACCCATTCAAGCCCATGCCAGTAAACAGAATTTGCAGAAAGCTTTCACAAGTACATCTGAGATATCACTGTTTCTTTCACTCCCCTTATTCAGGTGTTTTCCATCACATGATCTTTGCCTAGAATCTAATATCTGCAAAGAAACCTAGCAGCAGTGATACTCTGCAGTGATGTAGTATCACAGAGTCACAGAATGTTAGGAATTGGAATGGATCTTGAAAGATCATCTAGTTCAACTCCCCTGCCTGAGCAGGGTCACCTAGATTAAATCACAGATGAATGCATCCACATCGGTCTTGAATGTCTCCAGAGAAGGAGACTCCACAACCACTCAGGGAAGCCTGTTCCAGTACTCTGTCACCCTAACAGTGAAAACGTTTCTCCTTATATTAAGATGGAACTTTCTCTGTTGCAGCTTGGAATTATTTCCCCTTGTCCTATCACTGACCAACACCGAGAAGAGCCTGGCTCCATCCTCCTGACACTCACATATTTATAAGTATTAATACGGTCACCCTTCAGCTAAATAGACCCAGCTCCCTCAGCCTTTCCTCATAAGGAAGGTATTCCACTCCCTTAATCATCTTGGTGTCCCTGTGCCGGACTCTTTCAAGGAGTTCTATGTCCTTGAACTGAAGAGTCTAGAACTGGACACAATACTCCAGGTGCGGTCTCACCAGAGCAGAGTAGAGGGGGAGGAAGACCTCTCTTGATCTACTAGCCACCCCCCTTCTAATACACCCCAGGATACCATTGGCCTTCTTGGCCACAAGGGCACATTGCACGCTCATGGTCATCCTACTGTCTACTAGAATCCTCAGGTCCCTCTCACCCGCACTACTATGAAGTAATTACTACTAGTAACTACTGAACTAAGTTTTTGGGAGATACTCTTCTGGAAAAGTGTTGTTCCTGACCACTTATGCTGGAAAAGCCTTTTGGGGGACAGAAACAAAAGGGGATAGTGTTTTTAGAGACTACCTGTGATATAAGTATGGCAACTGATGAAGGAAAAGACTGCAATATTGGCTGACATAGACAATGGCAACTGATGAAGGCATCTCTGTGAAGGTGATGAGAATTGCTGATGTTTGTCTTGCTCTTATTGGTCTCCATTCTTTTTCTCCCAGGATATCCCAATATCATGGCTATTCCTTTAGCCATGAACTAGGCATGTACTATGTAGGAATAAAGTATATTTTGCTTTGGTTCAGAATGCTATAACAGGGGAAGGAAAATGCAGAAGAGAGAATACAGGTGAAATTTCGTTCTCTTAAAAACAAATGGTCCTCAGGAGAAAAAACAGTGTGAGCACCAAAGAGTGAAGATATTGTAAGTAATGGCAGGAAAGTAAATAGTGTTGTGAATAGGATTAGGGTCTGGAAGAGTCTTGTGTTTAAGGAGCTAAGTTAGGTGTTAAAAGCTACTAATGAACCAAGTCAGCCTTCCCGTGTGTGTAATTAGGTAGGGAAGGTGTCCTAATTTCAGCAGGGATAGAGTTAGTTTTCTTCTAGTAGCTGGCAGAGTGCCATGTTTGGGAGTTAGGATGAGAGCAAGGTTGATAACACACGGAGGTTTTAGTTGTTGCCAAGCAGTCAAGGACTTTTCAGCTTTTCATGCTTCCTTGCTAGTGGGAAGGTGGGGTGGAATCCAGGAAGCTGGGAGTGGACATGGCCAGGACAGGTGATCCAAACTACCCAAAGGGATATACCATACCATACAACATCAAGTTCCATTTATAACTGGTGGGTAGGCAGCTGGGGGTTTTGCTCAATGTTGACTTTGGAGTGATGGCTGAACACCTGCTTGGCAATGGGAAGTGGTGAATAAATTCCTTGTTTTGCTTTGCCTGCATTTATAGACTGAGAACAGTTTGGGGGTCTTGTGCAGCATCAACTTTGAGTGATGAGAAATTATGCTGTTCGTCACTTGTTTAGTTGTTGTTGACATTGTCATTGTTATTATTTTTTTAGTTTTCCCTTTTTTTCTATGTATCCTATTAAGATGTCTTTATATACACCCATGAGTTTCATGAGTTTCACTCCTCTTATTCTCTCCTCCATCTTGTTGAGGGGTGGAATGAGTGAGTGGCTGTGTGGTGCTTAGCTTCTGGCTAGGGCTAAACTATGACAGAAGATTTCCTGCATCAGAGGGTTTCCCACACCTTTTACTTTTTTTTTTTTTCTCCTTTCCTTTTTATTAACATCAGAAACACAATCCCAAATAACAACTATACTTAAAAATAAATCTAATTACTGTCTTATATGTAAATACATTAAAGCATTTTCAAAGTTAAATGTTATTTTTAATGCAATATGAAGCAGAAAATATGGATACTGGATTTCCCTCCTGCTTTGTTATATCCAGCTATGCTTTAAATTGTCTTCTATTGTGTTTCCTTCTCTGAATCTTAATAGTGTTTGATTATAATTCCTAACAAGTATGTTTTATGAAGTTGTGTGGATTTTTATCAACAAGAAGAGAAACCAGCATGCCTGCTACACTAAACTTCTGCATAAAGTTGTCTGAGATTGAAGACAGAGATATTTCTATCACTTCCATTCTCCCTGACAAGCCAGAGGACTGTCTGTGGTATCAGATGAAAGACTTCAAAACACAGAGTTGGATTCTTAGATTCACTGTTTCAGTCATTAATTACATTTCACTAGAATATTCCTCCTGCCCCTCATTTGATGGTTAATATCAGTTTCATACTTTTGACTCTCCTTACTTCTTGGTTTGCAGAATATTTCCTACCATAAATCTCTTCCCTGAATAGACTTTTAAGGACCATGATTAAGTCCCCTCTAATCCTCCTGTTGATATACACAATATGCTAGAATCTCCGATCTGAAGGCAAGTCCCAAAGCTCTAAGTGGATTTTGCAACTTTTTTTTTTATACCTTTTTTATTTTTTGGAGATTGTTAAAATGAGGGTAGGGAATTGTTATTGTGTAACCTTTTGATGATCTTTATCGTGTCCTTTGCATTACATCCATGAAGTATACATAATGTCTCCTTACACCCTGTGCTTGATCAACTAAAACTTTGATTCCTGGCTGAATGTCAGCACTACAAAATATTAATATTAATATTAAAAATACACTTCGTGTAATCATGGAAATGAGACTCCAATGTCGGGGCCCTGATCACGTGCTAGGAATCCTGTCCTTGCCTCAGAGCCGGAAGACTCCCTAGGAACAAAGAAAGTCTACAAGGAGAGTGACCGAGAAGATTGAGATTCCCGGGCTTTTATGCGTTAACCAATCAGGACCGAGTATTTGTTGTGTAATCAGAAAACTATAACCAATGATAAGTTCACTCTTGCCGGATGTTCCCGGCCACTGGGACCAGGGATATATAAAGATGTGTGGGAGGGGAAATAAATGGATTTGAATCTGCACCACGTTGATGTGTACTTTCACCCCGGTCTGCGCTGTAAAAGCGGGCTCAGGCACTCCAAGTTTGCTGTGATTATTATTAAATGCTGTAAAAGCTAACCATGAATTAAAAGCCTGTTTGTTTCTATGATCATGAAAATTTGTAGTTGATATGTGAGGTGTAAATGAAGCACTGAAATTCTTTTCTGCTTTGGTTTTAGCTCAGCTACATTTAAGTGTCTGGTGTATACTTATTTGTATTAAGATTACACTTCAAGTCCAAAACTTTGATTCCTTTTAAAAATTGAGTATGTTCTAATAATGGCATAGGAAAGGATGAAATTGAGCAACTAATACTATCCTTCCTCACTGTGTGGGATTCTAAAATAAATATAAAAATGGCACTTATTCTATAATAATAGTATGACTTGGAGAACAGTAATTAGAAAGAGGTGGTGTAGAAGTCACGTTGGTGTAGAATTGACCATATTAATTTGGAGGAATGAAATATATTGTACAAAAAGGAATCCAGCAATTCACTATTGGAACTTATTAAGGGAAAATTGCTAGAGGGGTCTCAATAATGAGGAGAGTTAAAATCCAATACTGGAATAGTGCATTGTCTTGTTACATTTTGTCTTTTAGATTCTTTGGAAACCAGTGATTATACTTTCTGGAAGTGGATCAATCACCCCCAAGGCAACCTATTGTACATGAAGAAAACCATTCACTGAGCAGCTGCATTAGGAATATAGACTACCCTTTTCTATGCTAATCATTTTAATTGGACTATATATTTTCCTCAATATTTCATTTTCCCTCTGACTTTCCATTGCATTTACATTTTCTTCACTCTTCTTTCTCAAACATCATTAGTAGGGAAAGAATTTTTTGAAGATGTTATTAGCCATAACTTCAGAGATAAAATGTCCATTTTGTTTTCATAAGGCTTATAAGTAGGTCAGCACTGTAAACGAGAAAACTTGGCAAAGGAAACTGTTATGACTAGGATATGTTTTCCTTAGCGTCTGAAATTACAGGATCTAAACTGCACAGACAGGAATGCTGAACCGGAGCTGGTGAATTGGGAGTTTCCTTGATGCAAGCAAATGTCTTTGGTGTTTCAGCAAAGAACCTGTGACCATGGGGGTCAGAAATGGGTAATGTAATAGGAAAATCCGTAATATTTCTTCATTCAAGATCATCTTAAGGAAATAAATTCCAGCTCTGAGGTGATTAAAACTAAAGAATTTGAATTCATTTTCTATGCAAGCTCAGGAAACCTTTTGTCCTCTTCAGTTTGTGTATTATGAGATTTAGGATCTGGATCTAGCTTATAACACACTGCAGCCACACAACTAATTTTTTTGTTTACTGAGTTATGGTAAATTCCTTTAATTTTTCATCACAGTTAGGTTCTCATTAGGCAATGATGCTATATTGAATATAATATTTTGATATCCCTGTGGTATGAACAGTAATTTTATCAAATTGGTCCTTTTCCTTTAACAGCCCTGTGGTTCTGTGCTGTATTACATAAGGTTGAGACAGTTTTATTGAAAGTCACTGCTTTTCTCACCTGGCCTACTTTATCTCTTTATACTAAAAAGTTAACAAAACACTGTGTCTAAAATTTAAGCAGATTATGCATTTCTTCAGATCTGTTGAAATTCTGATGGAGCCTTTTAATTCACATTAATTGCATCGATTAAAACACTTAGAAGGATCACAAATCATTAGCTACAAGTACCATACTACTCCAAATATTTCTGAGTAATGCAGATTGGCATATCTTTAGTCAAGATGTCAAGAAAAATACCAAAACCGATATAGTGATAACAATTCTTATAAAAAATTCTTGCATACTAAATCATATCTAGTCTACAATAAAATCATTAACAACTGCTCTGTTCTTCTGCTCTGAAGTGTAAATAACCCATAATGCTGACTTATTTTAAGTCAGTTTGCATATAAAGTGGAAAAGAAGATTTAGTGAAAGTCTATTGAGAATGTAAATAAACTTCTATCTATATCATTACTCATTCGATAGAATGCATATATGTTGTGAGACTACATAAAATGTTAAATCAAGGAGATAGATCTATCTAGGAACAACTTCTTATGATCTGCTTCTTATTTTATGTACATACTAAAATATAAGCAAAACTCCTATTTTTAGGATAATCTTGAAAGTGTGCAATTTCTTCACTAAAATAAAACATAGCTTTCATTTAGTCTGACAATGTTGGCTCAGGAATATGGAATATTATTTTCAGTAAGAATGCATTGGTTTCACTGTAAAATAAGGTTTCTTTGGTATCAGCCCTGGAGAAATGTATTGGTTTCAGCTAAAACGTATTGCCATGCTTTCACTAAAACGTACAGACATTATAAAACTCTATATTGGTTTCAGTAAAAATGTATTCTTTCCAATGGATTCATGAGGCTTTCAGCAAGAATGTATTGATTTCATTAAAATGTGCTGCTTGAGATAAACAAAAATTCAGTTAAAATGCATTGGTTTCTGTTAAAGCTCATTGACTGAAGTGAAGAACATTATACACTGGTTTTGGGCAGCCTGAGGGTTTTTTAACAGTGAGTAGAGAAGTACGTATCAGTAATTGTGAAGGTAATTGAAAACAAAGTCTATTCTGTAGCATCAAAAGATGTGAGTATGCTAAATAAATTACATTTTTATATCTCCATTGCATTTGCATCTGTTGCTAAGCACAGAGATAAATATTCATACGGAAAAGGTATGACATTCTTTATTCTGATGAATACCCTTCTAATCAGCTGTGGGGTGTAATATTTTTTAACCTGTTTTGTAATCATTTGTTCTCACACAACCAGTTTTTGACCAGTTTGCTTTAAATCAAGTTTGACATTTTCCTGCTTCATCGACAACAGGCTTTCTGCCTTTTCAGCATTGCCAAGCATTCAGTTACAATGGCATTTATACATATTACGAAGCTCTCCTATTGCAAGTCTACTAAATCAGTAACAATATAGTTGATTGCTGTGACAATTTTTTTTAGAAGGGTTGTATTTTCCAATATTTTTTAAATAACTACATTTTGCTCCTACTCATTTTATACAGAAGTGATCCCACTGACTTAATGAAGCTATGAAATATACCTGATTATCACTGCTGTTACACAGAGGAGACCTCTGTCTTGCTTCAGAGCATTAACCTTTCCCAACACCGACGTAGAATTAACATGCAAAATGTGTTTAAGTAATAAAAAGTGCAAATATTATGAATGAAGTTTCAGCTACTCAAAAGTACTTCTGTAATTCCACAGAAGAAAGTAGGAGTGACCATACTGGGCTGAGCAACTAGTCTATTTTGCATTAATCCCGTCTGCCACAGTAGGTAGTGACAAATGCCTGGACATTTCTAGAAGAGCAGCTTCCAACAAGTCGTAAGAGAGTTCTTGAGAGGATGACAATGTTTTTCTTTTGGATATTTCTTTGTGGATTTTCCCCATCATTTTGTACAAGTTCTGTTGTGAAAACTGCATTCACAACACCCAGTGGCAAGGAGTTCCAGAGCTGATCTCCACTCCATCGAAGAAGTAATTACTTTTTGGATGTTGGATCGAACTTGAAGCTTGTTTTCACTTGTTGCTCATGTGCCCTGTTCTGGAAGAGACAATCAATAATCATTATTTTTTCCCCTGCTGTTCACAGTTTTGCAGATCCCTGCCACATATGGTTTTAGCTGTCCTTTCACTAGGAAGAAGAGATGTATTTTATTTAGTCATTCCTCCTATAAAAGTTGTTTCACAGTTCTGCTTTTACTTGTTGCTCTGCATTTTTTGGTTCTTCTCCATATTTTTAGTGATGTGAGGACTAGAACTGCACAAGGCACTCAAAATGCACTGACACCATAGGTTTTTCTAGTGTCCTACCAAAATCTCTTTCATTTTTGCCATGTAAACCCAAGCTTATGCCTCTTGAAAAGGGATGAATCTACCTCTTAGCTTTCCAAATTTATTTTATTCTCAAATCCTTTCTCTCACATTGCTTCATGACACTGTAATGCTACTCTAGGCATTTAAATTTTAGGTATATTTTTTTAATCTTTCTTAGTGCCAGAAAAATAAAACCTCATGCTGTGGTAAAAATGTTCCAGCTGCCTGTCTGAAAGGTAATGGTTTTTGCCCTGTTCAAAACTGCTGCAGCAACGTGATGGAACTGATTGTTTCTTGAATTAATTCGTGTTTCGTGAATTAATTCTTGAATTAATTAAGTGTTTATCAACACTTACGCATTGCTCTGATGTCAAGGGTCATGAACTCACTCTGTAAGAATGAGAATTTTGGCAGCCTTCTCGAAAGGATGAGGTAATATTTACTGCTCTGAATTCCCAGGATGCTGGTTTGGTACAGAGCTTTTGGAGACTGAGAAGCATTATATATAACTTGTGAGAGGAAAACACTATATGCGTGGATGATGCCAGAAGAGATTTCCCATGTGTGGGATCAGCTGGGATCTGTGAGGACAGACCGAGCTGTCTGAATTGACGATACGAATAGGATTAGTAGCAGAACAAAAGCAGAGACTGGAAAGAGCAGTGCCAAAGGGTGCAATTTCAAGCTCAGTATCTGACTGCCATCAGACCTGCTGCTTGCTGTGCCATCAGCTGTCCAAGGACCATCCTAGGGAGAAGCAATTCACATTGTAGGCTTCACAAGACCTTAACAGCTATCAGTGTTGACCTGCACAACTCTATGTTCCAATCTCCTTGCAATTATTTTATCTATTGATAAAATCTGTTTATTATATCTATTAATAAACTATATATGTTTTAAAATCATAGAATGATAAAGGCTGGAAGGACCTTAAAGATCATCAAGTTCCAATTTCCCTGCCAAGGGCAGGGGCCCCTCTCACTACACCAGGTTGCCCAAAACCCTGTCCAACCTGGCCTTGAACACTGGAGGGGGTAGCCATCACTTCCCTAGACAACCAGTGCCAGTGACTCAACACCCACATAGTGAATAATTTCTTCCTAATATCCAATCTAAATCTACGCCCTTTCTATTTAAAACCATTTCCCCTCATCCTATCACTACATGCCCTTCTAAAAAGTTCCTCCTTGTAAATATACAGGTATTTACTGTTGCAATTTAAATACTCATAGCTAAGCAATAGACTACATCTTAGATTAGTACCATGCCATACCTCTCTCTTTTTTTTTTTAGAAAGTTGAAGCTTTCACCAGATTCTGGGGTTTTTCACAACAAATAAAAGATGAGACTCCAGTGCTTTAAAAGCTTGGTCTGCTGAGATGGAATTAAGTTACTAAAGTACAGAAAAACACACAAGTATTTTCCCCATAAATGCTACTTTTTCCATCCTTATTAGCATTTCATCCCCAAGTTTTTCTTAAAGTTGATCACCTTGCTGGTTAACCCGGAATATGCACTTCCTAGGCCATCAGATGCACTAGAGCTTTGACTCACAGTAGCTTTTCATTTATGGAAGCATTGCAGGAATTGCTTTCAAGTATATTATAGTTCTACTTTGAACAAGAATACACTTATACCAGAACTTTGCTATTTTCCTAAGAACTAAATGTCCTTAGACATTATTTTGCCCTGCTTTATATTGGTGAAGGTTATATGATAACATATTAGCATGAGGATCACCAAAATTGTTTGCACGGCCAGGTGTTCATATAATTAGTGCAGCAGTGTCTGTGCTTGATACCTTCTCTCTGTAGACATCTTTGAAGCTAGTATTTCTATTTTACTGAGGTGAAACTATCAGGAACTATAAAGTGGTGCTCTAAAGCTGATGGAAATAGTGGCTTTCAAAATAAGTTCGGATAAAGCAAGTTGTAATCAAATACACTTTTTTCTGCACACACTTTTGAGCTGCATGCTTCAACACCATATTTGTATGCTGTTTCATTACTCATAAAGTTCATAGCTCTGTTTTTTATAAATTGTTACAGATTCCTCAGAGCGACAACTTCTATGTGCAGAACCCTACAGTGGACAAGAAAAAACAAACTGAAACTCCATAGGGACATGAGGTGTCTTTAACCTTGAAGAAGGCATGAAGTCCAATTGTAGAGCACTGGAAAAAAATTCAAGCAAGAGCCCCATTTGATAGCACAGTCAGTGATGTAAGGGGAAAAAGACTGTCTGCCTGAAGAGTTTTGAATTGTAATGAATTGTAATACTAATAAAATTATGATGATGATAATGGTAATAATGCTTACAAGCCCCTTAAAAACAGAAAGAAATCCCATCCCTCTGTTAAGTGAGGACCTCCAGACAAGAGATTTTTATTTGCATATTGAATGATCATAGATTCTTTCTGTTAGCTGTGAAGTCCTCTACTTATATTTGTCCCTGGCTACACTTAAATTTTTCCTTGTCTGGAGCCTTTGGACAGCTTTTATCGGAAGAAGTACAACAGAATAACCCTCCTCCTGCTGAGGGGATTCCTACACTGCAGGAAACCATTAAACATAATGCACTGCTACTAATTTCACACCTGGATGTCTTAGAGGAAGAATTAAAATATGTTTCTACATCAACTTCTGATATTTACACATCAGTGCTGCAAGAACATGAAGACTGAATACATTTAGTCTCTGTTATCCACTGACTGAATGACATATATTTGCCTCAATAAAAAACACCACCCTGGATTATAATTCCACTCATTTAAAGAGCTCTCTCACAAGACCTTGGACAGTGTTTCAAATTCTAGCAATCTATATGAAAGAACAATTGCGTGCTTGGATAAACTGTGGTAGATGACTGATCTCTGTAGTATTCAGGTGAAAAGGGCATAAACAGGTTAGAAATGCCAGATAGTAATTATTGGAAAGTAAATCTTACTCAGTTTTGTTCTTTTCCCTGAAAAAGACTACATTATACTATTTTTACATTATAAAGTTTATTTGGTGATTGATATTTCTCATGAAATATTAAAACTTATTATGTGCAGCATGATTTTTTTCATCCAAAACCCAAATCAAACTCTTAAACTAAGAACAGTATATTTTAGCAAAGTTTTTGACACTGTCTTTCACAGTATCCTTATAGACAAAGTATCCAGCATACAGGTAGCGGGATACACAATACAATGAGTGAACAACTGGTGGAAGGGTCAGACTCAGAGTGGTAGTAAACAAGGTAATACTTGTCTGGTGAACATTCACTAGTTCTGTTCCTCAGGGCTCAATTTGAGGACTGGTTCTCTTCAATGTTTTTATCAGTGACCTGGACACAGGAGTTGAACACACCCTAAGCCAATTTGCCTATGATACTAAATCAGGAGGACCCTCTGATTCCTGAGAGGGTGAAGAGGTTTTGCAGAGTGACCTCGATAGACTAGAGCACTGCGCAATCGACAGCTATATGAAATTTAACAAGGACAAATCCTGGATTCTGCACTGGGATGATATAATCCAGAGCACATACATATAGACAAGAAGCTGGACTGTAGCCCTGCAGAAAGGTACCTGGGGTTTTTGGTTGATGGTAAGTTTAGTATCTATCAAAAACATGCTTTGTTGCAAAAAAGGACAACTGTATCCTGGGATTTATTAAGCACAGTATAGATAATGACAAAAAGATATAGATAGTGGTCAAAATAAGTGATTGTCTCACTATACTCGGCATTGGTGTGGCTTTACCTCAAGTACTGTGTTCCATTTTAGGGCTCAATAAGATAAGAAGGATATGCCCAAAGGCATATTCTAACAAGGGCAACAAGGATGCTGAAAGGACAAGAATTATTAGGAGTGGCTGAGGATAATTGGTTTGTTCAGCTTAGAGAAGAGGAAATTGAGGTGACCTTATTGCTGTCTGGAACTTCCTCATGATGGGGAGCAGAAAGGGAAGTGCTGATCTCCTCTTTGGTGTCTGCTGGACATATGACATGCAGGAATGCCTTAAAGCTGTATCAGGGGAAGTTGAAGTTGGCTGTTAGGATTGACCACTGAGAGAATGGTCAAGAACTGGAACAAGCTCCCACAAGTGATCATAGCCCCAAACCTGTTGATGTTCAACAAGTGTTAATATACACTAATATACCAAATATAAACTAATAATATGCTCTTGAATGTGTGGTTTAACTTCTAGGCTGTCCTGTAGGGACTCAGGAATTGGCTTTGATGATCATCATGTGGGTCCTTTCCATCTCAGGATATTCTATGGTTTTATAATTCTAATTTACTTGGAAATTGAGAATCCACTGGATATGAATCTTCTTTCCTAAAAAAAAAATACTTATCATTCAGATTTTTAAAAATCTCTGAATAAATTTCAGCCTCATTTATCATTCTCCAGACATCTCCACATTTATCTCTGGATGTGAATAAACATATAGATTTCATCAACATTTCTATTTTTTGAAGAGAGATCAGGATTGTGTGATGCTGCTTAATGTCTTAAAAGGATTGATTTTCTCAAATATCGAATATCTGCTCTAAGAATATCTACCTGTAGAACCTTATCTTGTGAAGACTGTCATGCTGGCTAGCCAGGAATATTCACTATTCTTTTTAATGCCAGAGAGAAACTTTTTGTGCTGCACTGAAAAACATAACTATTTGGAAAAAATAAAAGTATAGCATGAAATGTTTATTTCTCTCATGATTTTTTTAATATGATAGTAATTACTCCTTTTCATATGTACTTTATTTTGTAATATGGCAATTTATCTTAATTATAAAAGATAGTGGCAAAATGGTTTATCTACAAGAGTATCTTTCTGTCATAAAATTACTTTGTGAACATTTTTTTTCTGATCAGTTCTAACCGAGTCTTTCATTTTACACCAAATGATGTCTGGTAGACTTAATGAAATGAATTTTTCATGGGTATTAAAAGTGCATAGCAAGGACAATTATTCTTCCAGCTGTTATATGGCTGCTTAAAACTGAGTATCTGCTCAACTGCTGGTTTTGTAGTTAGAATGGACATGAAGAAGGGTATCGAAGGCTTAAAAGCATGGTTGTGGTCTTTCCACTGTATGATGTCCACTGACATCTGTTGATACCTGTTGCACAGTACGCGGTTCCAGTGCCACCCAACTTTATGAATTGGTCTTCCTGATGCACTTGGGAAACAGACATCTGTTTAACATATTCTGCACCTTACAACATCTGTTCTCTGATAAACTTCTGCAGATTTCAACCATGGGGAAATGTTTGCCAACAGTCACCACAGAACAGGTTGGGGCCACAGGTAAATAATTTCAGGTTGTATTAGGTAATTCTGAACTAAATTATTGTGCAAGGATATGTCTAGCATTTTTGAAATAAGGATTATTTTTTTAGCAGGAAATTAAAGCAGATCTGTAAAGAGGCAAAAAATCCCCTAAACCACTGAATTGGACCCTGCTGCTGACTTTACAGTAATATATGCCGACATTACACTAACATACAAAGTGTATTAAAATATTAATGTGGGATTAGGTGGCACAAATAATAGGTCAATGCAGGAAAAAGATTAAAGAGATTACAAGACACGTCTATTGAATTGTTTGGCCTAATGGCAATTGTTGAATTTAAAAAGACTTAACTGTCATGTCATGGAAGGTCTATTTGTCCTTATTTTATGCATGACAATGACCCTGAGAAAGTTCTTATAATCTATATCTAAAGGGTCTCTAAGATTTCTCAATAAATTTCTTATAATACAAAAGTAAAATATCCATATATTTTAATTTAACACGTAGTGTTTTCTAGTTAGGGAAATAAACAATGCCAATCTTTATTTCTTTCAAAAAGCTTGGTCAAGTAGGACATTGTGACTCATTCCACAAGCATTTCACTAATAAGAATAAGAAATCCTCAGAAATTCAGGAAAATAATTTCTTTGTTCTGCTGAACTAATACTCAAGGTGCTGAAGGCTGCACAGGTAAAATAAGTTAATCAACAAATAATCTTCCTTATTCTTTAAAGTTGCACAAAGCCTTCTTTGTAGATTAATTTCTACTTAATTTTTAAGAATATTTATTGCTCAAAATTACTACAAACCTGTTCATTTACCCATATATTTCAAAAATCCCTCTAGTATCTGTTCCTTTTCTTAAATCTCCCTTTCTTCCCAGTCTCATCAAGAGAAACTAAACACTGCGCTGAATGTTTCTGCCCGTCACTCAGAGAAACAACACATGGAACAGAAAAGCCTAGGCACTGAATTGCAATGACAATCAATTTTATACTTTTGCCTCGGCACCCTGGCATGCAGTTGTGTTCACTGATCTGGTGCTGCAATTTTGTTTCTCCTTTGCCTGCCCACGCTACCACCAGCTGGAACTAACACAGCCAGCTGCTGCGTGCCGCTCTGCTTTTGAAGACATGATGCGCTAAGAAAATGAATGAAGTGACACTCTAAACTTTTTGGTCTATATAACCCAGAATGTGGAACCACAGCCATATTGATTCATTCACCTATTATAACATTCAAGCTTTGCTGCCCTTCATCAGCCTCTGCACAGTCTATTTCCATGGCCATTCAAGAGGTTAAGAGCTGGGATAGATTTGGTGATTTAAAATACTTATTAAAATCTAGGAACTCTATTGAAACTGCCATGCTGCCTAACTCCTATAAACTGTCACAGTGTACTCTACCAACATCCTTTGCTGCAGTTGTAACCCAACAAGGCTTAACTAGTCATGTAGTCTAAAACCAACTAACACCCTTGCATTCTCCTGTCTGATGGGTCAGTCTTTAAATCCCACTGCAATATTTCTGTATTTAAAACTGCATTACAGAATAAGCTTTATGGAATTTAGCAACTGTAGAATTGTGCACTGTGTTTTTATAAGACACTATTTCAGCAGGAAATAAACAGGGGAAGGAATAGACAGCTAGAATTGCTAGTTGTTCACCTAATTGTCTTCAGTTACTTAATTGCCTCTCTCCAGCACATCCTGAGACTTTTCTGAGACCTCCACAGCATATGCCTTTCGGTTGTCTTTTGATATTGATAGACGGCTACTTCTCTACTTTGTGCCTGCATGAGCTTGATCCAAAAATACAGCACATCCCAAACACCAATCAGGAAAAGTGAGCACAAAATAGGTTGCTCTGCATTGTCTTCTGTACAACACCAAATTCAGTGTCCCCATCTCCCATTCATTCTACCCTTACCATTTCATCCCAAGTGCTCAATATCCTCGTTACAATTGTCACTCCTTTTTACCATTTTGTCACTGTCCAATTTAGTATCTCTGCCTTTTGTTTTTTCTTTGCTTCTGCCTCTTAAAAGTTCCTCATCTATTATCTTTGTAACAGCTTAATGACATTGTTCCAGTGCTTTTCACTAAGGCTTGTGTTTAGAGAATGAGGGAGACAGCAACCTGACTATTCCTTCCTGCATTTGTGTTGCTCCTGGAAGCTGTAGAGATACATATGTCAGAGAAGTTCTGATCTGTTCTCATTGTCCTCAGGCAGAAAACTCTAAAGGACACTGAAGACAAATTAGTCAGGTTAACCCCTAAGGGCTGTAGAATAGAAATAATTTGAGGAAAACAAAATCTTCTGCAAATGTCACTGCCACACTGCTGAGTCTGTAGTAAATTTTCAGGTAATACTTTGCAGGACAATATGCATCTCTGAATGGATTCCATTGCTAGGCGGTCCGAGACTGCAGCCTAAACACGGAGGTGCTGGCACTTCTCTCTCTCTAATTTTTTTAATGTGAGTAAAACATATTTTGCTTGTGATTCATTCTGAGAATTAGCCAAGCTGTTTAAGCCAAAAACCTCCTTTAATCTACTTTCGAGATCAATTAAAAATGCCTCCTCAGGCAAACGCATGGCATGGAAAATGTCTGCCTTGAGAAGTTAAAATTTACCAGAGTTATAAGTAATGTGAAAGAGGATTAAAAAATGGTGTATCTGAGGGTAACTGTGAAATAATTTCTGTCTATAGTTCTGTATTACATACATAGTTCTGTATTACAGAACTCTGTCAGAGACAAAGTTAATATTGGTACAAAAGGCCTGATTGCACACGTTTTTTTTTAACCTGTAGTGAGTTCAGCTCTATCCTAGTTTCAGTTGAGGTAGAATTAATTTTTCTTTCTAGCAGCCAGCATATTGCTGTGTTTGGATTTACTATGGCAATAATTTTGATAATACACTGATGGATTTAGTTTTTGCTGGGTAGTTGTGTTTACACTAAGCCAGGGACTTTTCAGCTTGTCATGCTTTGCCAGGTGCACAAGAAGCTGGGAGAGCACAGCCAGGACAGCTGACACAGACTGGTCAAAGGGATATTCCCTGCTGCAGAGGTTCAGGCTCCATATGCACCTGAGCAGGCTAGCTTGGAGGTAGATTTGCTGTTTGGAAATAGGCTGGGCATCAGGTTGTTCCCTTTGTATGTGGTGGGCAATTGCATTTGTATCATCATTGACATATATTGTATCACCACCATCATCAGAATAGTGTCCACCCTCAGCCAGTAGCTGATGATACACAGCTGGGAGGAGTGGTGGACACGCAGGAATGCTGCACTGCCATTCAGCGAGACCTGGACAGGCTGGAGAGCTGGGCAGTGAGGAACCAGATGAGGTGCAATAACAGCAAGTGTAGGGTCTGGCACCTGGGAACTAGCAGGTGTGAACCTGGGGGTCCTGGTGGATGACAGGTTGGCCATGAGCCAGCAGTGTGCCCTGGTGGCCAAGAAGGCCAATGGCATCCTGGGGTGCATTAAGATGAGCATAGCTAGCAGGTATAGGGAGGTGATTCACCCCTTCTACTCTGCCCTGGTCAGGCCTCACCTGGAGCACTGTGTCCACTTCTGGACACCCTGGTACAAAACAGACAGGGATCTCCTGGAGAGAGTCCATTGGAGGCCATAAAGATAATTAAGGACCTGGAGTATCTTCCCTGTGAGGAAAGTCTGAGTGAGCTGGGGCTGTTCAGCCTTGAGAAGACTGAGAGGGGTATCATCAATGTTTATCAATATTTGAAGTGAGGGAGACAAAAGGAGATGGCCAACCTCTTCTCAGTGGCCTATGGGGACAGGACCAGGGGCAATGGTCACAAGTTGGACCACAGGAGGTTCCACACCAATGCGGGATAGAACTTCTTCATGGTGAGGGTGATGGAGCACTGGAACAGGCTGCCCAGGGGAGTTGTGGAGCCTCCTTCTCTGGAGACATTCAAGATCTATCTGGGTGTCTACAAGTGCAACCTGCTTTGGCAGGGGGTTGGACTCGATGATCTATTGATGTCCCTTCCAACCCCTACAATTCTGCGATCTGTGGTTCTGTGATCATCACCATCACCATCACCATCACCATCACCATCATCAATTGTCTTTATCCTCTTAAACTGTCTGTACCTCAACCCACCAAATTTTTTTTCCATTCTCCTCTCCATCTCCTTGTGAGGGGAGGATTGAGGGAGCAGCTGCACAGTGCTCACTTACTAGCTGGGGTTAAACCACAATAAACTCTCCCATATATGTATTTTCAAGTTCAGTCAAATCAACTCACACTAAGCTCACTGCCCTCTATGAAGTTTGAAACTCTGTGTAAAGCCCATGGGAAAAAATATATGTGCGGTAAGAACTTTAAATGACACGGTTTTTGTCTCACAGGTTCTTGATTTCATTCAGTTTATATGTACAAATAAAGAGCAATACAGAAAATACTTGGCCAAAGTGCATTTGCCTGCATGCTGATGCTTGATAGCCAGTCATTGCCACCAATCAAAGTGTATTATCTCTGAATTTTTGTCTGTGCCTTGTGTTGGAGGTCACTAACCTGTCCATGTGAGATGTCCATGAGGACATAACCCTTCTCTATTGACTGACACAACAAATGGCTTTTATTATTTTTAAAATCTAAGGCAAGATTTAAATGTCAGAAATTTCACAGATGTGAAAAGAACTATTGGAAAGGAATAGAAATATTTTTTTCAGAGGAAAAACTTTTACTAGTTGCTATCACCAGCACCTTGAACTGTGCAGTTTTCCACTTGTAAGTGTTCTCCTCAGGCAGTTTGCATGAGTTTTACTCTTTTCAGTAACTCAAAGCAGAAATTTCTGTGGAAGCTGACAGCAGCTTGAATGGCCATTGCCATTTCCAGTGACAGAAACCGCGGCCCCTTATCAAGCCACAGAAAGCACAAGTTGCTGCTATAAACTACTGCTGCGGCAGCTTCAGAGTTCGAGAGAAATAATGAACTCATTTAAGGGCATATTATTATCTTCATATTATCTACACACCTTATCATGCTACCCAGTGAAAGCTGCGGGGAAAGCATGTGGTCTCTGTGATACTGTACCAGTTATTCCCATGCTTTCCCCTAAAAAATGACCCTTCAGTTTCACAGTGTACAAAATACATTTCTCCAGGAGACTTTTTTTTTAATTCTGGTCTTCTGTTTTTGGGAGTCACTGGCGTAGGTCTACATCAGCCATCTGAACATGATCGGTGCAGAGCTTTACTATAGGTAGTATGCAATAATCTGTCTCCACAGTTTTTGACTCTCTCCAATTAGCATTTTCCATGGCATTCAGAGATTGCTCTAAGGATAACTAAGGTCAGTGTCTATTCTTAATAGGCAATATAACTAATTTTGGGGGCAAGAGATTTTAGCTATGAGTACCATTTGCCATTGAGGCCAGAGAACAGGAGCCGCTTTGCTTAACTTGTCACTGATGCTCCTGGGACAGAAACTGAAGGCCCACAGAAAATATTGCTCTAACTTGATTAAAAAAAAAGAAACACTAAAACTTCTGTAAGGAATTGGCAGACTCAGAAACAAGATTTCTCCATGCATGCCATAATACAGCATTAAGTTCAAATCTCAAGAAGTGCAAAAAACCTAAACATGACCGCATAGCTTTAGGCTAACCCCCATGCCATGCCTCAGACAGTAACTGGCAGCAGAGGTGTCAGAAAGAGTGGAGGAACAGGGAGGGCAGTGTGTGACTGAGGGACTGTCTGGGTCAGAGCTGGGTGTTCAGACATGACAATCCTTCCAGCACAGATCCGTAGTCACAGAATCACAGAGCTGTAGGGTTTGGAAGGGACCCCGAGAGATCATTGAGTTCAACCTCCAATTCATCATTCAGTCACCTGCATGATTCTTCCAGCAAGGTCACCATTCAGTTTTAAATAGAACATCCTACAAAAGTAACACCATAAAATCTTCTAAAACTTCTTCCAAAAGAAAACAAACAAACCAAACGTCCAGGAACTAAGTTAATTGCTCTCCTGTCATTAATGTACTTCAATATACTTTATTTAGTAAGGATAAATCACCAAAGTCTCCTAGACCCCTTTATAAGGACTAGGCCATACATATTTTTCTTAACAATTTAACAATACATATTCTCTTAACTCCCTCTGTTGCACTTCAAAACCAGACATCTACTTCTGCACTACCAGCATTTTTGTTGTTCACTGGATAACTTAGATCTTGCATAAATAACTTCATTCAAAGTTAAGCAGGTTTGGAACCACAGCATTTGCTTTTAATAATCCTTACGCAAACTATAGAATCTAAGGTCTCCCTTTT
>VXBZ01002560.1:23072-122877 GCA_013399135.1 Heliornis fulica | reverse complement strand
GGTTTCCCTTTTTTTTTTTTTTTTTTGTTCTGCTGGAATCAACTAATTTTCTATTGTTTAGGCTATGTGATCTGTAGAGCAAATGAGAGGTGACTTCTTATCTACTAGAAAAAGCTGTCTGATAAGTCACAAAGATGAATAATTTATATCACAGGAGTAGACAAAACAGCATTTCACACTGTTTTTCATGCAAAATGTCACATGAATTCCAAATGGACAGAACAATTTGTGTGAGTTTGAGACTAAATCCACTGCCAGAATTGGAAAGAGAAGGGTGAAGTCACAGTATTGTGATTATAATTTACTCAAGGAAAAGGATTATGATCTAGCTATCCTTTTTTTTATTATTATTTTTATTCTGACTCCATATTAACTTAAACAGAGAAATAAATTAAAATAACAAAAATCAATGCAAAAGAATAATTATAATACACTTTCAAACAGCATCAGTACTGCAAACAAGGCAGGATTTGTGTTCTTTTTGTTGTTTTTTCCACTCAATTTCAGTCTGCTTAGATGAACACTATGAGTTTATTATTGTCTTGTTTCATAAGACATTAAAAGGTAATGTAACTGAAGAAATTGAATATTGCTGTTGTTGTTACTGTGACATCATGTTGCCAAATGATTCCTATATAACTTCACAGAAGATGGGTTAAAGGCTCTTAGTAGGTGACTTTGCATGCAATGGACAGATATTGTATATCTGTCTGAAACAAATGCAGATGAAAGTAGTAGAAATAATATCCACAGGAAAAAGAACTGCCCCCTACCCCCCAAACTCCTCTGCTCTCTGCCCCATTAATGTGTCAGGGAGGGTGCAGATATACAACCAGAGGGATCTTCAGTGCGAAACACTGTGGAACGCTGTGAACAGGGGATCCCACCTCTCTCCCTTGCAGCAGGAGTTACTGGACTGGGGTCAGTGTCACTGCACCTCTCTGAGTGCAGGGTGTCTAAGCCAGTGTGACCTGGAGTCTCTTGTGTGTCCCCTATGAGTAGACTGCAAGATAGTTGTTTAATCTGGGGAAGAGAAGGCTGAGGAGAGACCTTGTTGCTCTCTACAGCTGCCTCAAAGGAAGTTATAGAGAGGTGGGGGGTGGTCTCTTCTACAAGTAACAAATGATAGAAGAAGAGGAAATGGCATCATGATGGATAAGAGGAGGCTTAGATTTATTTAAGAGTTTAGATTGTATAAGAAATTAGGAGGAATTTCTTCACAGAAATGGTAGTCAATCATTGGTACAGGCAGTCCAACGAGGTGGTGAAGTCACTATCCTTGGAGGTGTTATAAAAATGCGTAGACTTGACATTTCAGGACATGGTTTAGTAGATATGGTGTTGTTGGTTGACAGTTGGACCTGATGATCCCAAAGGTCTATTCCAACCTTAAAGATTCTATGATTCTACAGTATTTCTATGTATTTATATTGAATGCCCCACTCTTTCCCTCTGTCTCTTTCTTCCCTTTTTTAGAATCACAGAATGGTTTAGATCGGAAGTGACCTCTAAAGATCACCTAGTATAACCCTCTGTCACTACATCTAGTGATTTTTCACTAGCCCAAGTTGCTCAAAGCCACAAGCAACCTGGATTTGTACACTTCCAGTGATGGGACATACACAACTTCTCTGGGAAACAATTTCCAGTGTCTCACCATTGCCACCATCAAAGATTTCTTCCTTATGCACAGTCTAAATCTACCCTCTTTCAGTTTAAAATATTTGTCCCTTTTCCTGTCACTATAGGCACTGGAAAAACCTTTTCTACACCTTTCTGATAAGCTCCCTTTATATATTGAAAAGCCAAAACTGTATTTTATTGCAACTGCTCTTCCCATTTGACTTCATATAAGATTACTTAACCGCAACTATCTGCCTAATCTTGAAGACTTCACACAGTTGAAATACAGCAAGAACTTGAAAAATGAAGTCAGACACTTTCATAGCTTTCAGCAGGCATAATATTTGTGCATGGTATGTAACTAGCTTTGCAAAGTGAGAATGCTGTCTAATATTTGATTAATCTTCGCTGTCAACTTGTAAAGGATGGGAAAGAGTTGCCTAGGAAACCTAATGGATTCAGGAAAAGCAGCCTGTGAGAATTCTGTTCTTCCCAAATACTCAGGTTCTGCTTGGAAATATCTCAATATTTTGATATATAACTGTGACTCTTGCACAAGCACAAGATGTAGAAAAACAGAACTAATATGTAATTAAAAGAAAACAAATTAAAGTTATATGGATCAGCTTGAAGTTGTTACCTCGTCACGATAGTTAAAATACTTCTTTTCATTCAATTTAGCAGTTTATGAAATAAAAGCATGTAGGAAAACACAGATACTGAAATGGTTTTCCTGCTCTTCATCAGCAGAGCGCGCTGTCAGACAGCAGCATCTCGCAAGACCCTGATCTACAGACAAACAGGCACCGAACCACCGCAGCCAGCGGGACTGCACCGTGGATAATGGCAAAGTCAACTTCGAAATCACAGAAAAAACCCAAGATTAGACTTTGCCTCGTTTTTTTAAAGAGGTATGAATACATTTTTTCACAAGTTAATATTACGGATGTAACATCAGTAATTGTGAGTTTAGACATATAAACATCGTCTGTTCACATGAGCGTCCAGGGAGGAAAGAGACAAAACCTGTTCACAAAGAGGCGCTTAGAACAAGTTCGTTGCACACAATGAAGCTGTACACTCGTCCATATCAAGACGTTATCTGAAGATTAATAAGGCTGAGTGAAATTAATTAAATTGCAGTGGCAAAGGGAATTAAAAGAAAGCATGAAACGCGTAGTGCACAGTAGTTGTTATTGGCCATATCTTGTGCTGGGTGGTGTTCCACGATGCTTAATTGATTTTAGGGGAGTTGAGGAAAAATTGGCCACCATTTTTCTGACAGTTTCCATGTTAATAATGGTAAGACTATTCAGGCTAGTTAAGTCAGTGAGAAATGCCAATTCTCATGGTGAATGAATAACCCAAACCCATTATCAGAGTCTGGCAACTGAACTGCATGCAGTCACCCTCAAGTATTGATATTTTATAAACTTTTCCTGTTGTACTCATGTTTTATCTAAGTGTAAATTCATCTCTGACTTATACTAAAATGTAGTTTAAGCAAAAATAAAACTACCAACCACTAGATAATAGCTTTTCCCCCTCAGTACATCATTAATAACATATCGTGTATTCATACAATATACATAGCACATGACAGTATTCTCTCTAATTAAGGAGCTTTCTTATTTTTTAAAAAACAGAACTGACATCACAAATCACACCAAGCCTTTTGGATGCCTCTTACCATTGCTGTCAGTGAACTACCAGAATAATACAATCTGAGTATTTGATAGCCAATCCCCAGAGTCTGGGTTGACTAGGATTCTCCCTAAGGGCACCCTGCAAATACCACATGAAAAAAAAATCTACCTTATGAGAAATAGTTTCTCAGTAGTTAAATATAATTAGGTACACAATCAACACTTTCAACCTTTCCTTCCCTCTCTTTTCTGTGTTCTTAAGCATTTTATGCAATATGATTAGACAGATGTGCAAACAAGAGTATCTGAAAATATGAGGAAAAAGATTAATCACTTGCTCCAACTCTTGCTTAAATCAAGGGAAAAGATTGCAGCATCTGGAGTGTTGTAAGGTCCAGTTCACCCAAATAACCAAGAGTTTCAATCACACAGACAAAGAAAATGAAAAGATATTTAGGAAGACATTTTTCCTCTCAGTAACTTATTTCCCAGTTGCTAACTGCAAAGTGCCTTCTTTGAGCTATCTTTTATTAGGCACTGTCAGATAAAGCAGGACAGCGTAATCTATTAAGCATATTGGTCCAAGTAGTATGGCATGGACTACATTCTGATGTTAATTTTAAACACTTTGAGGCTTTACCGCTTTAGAGGCTAGCTCTCAGTCCCAAGTCTGTCTTGCCAGGAGTGGAATGATCCATCTGCTCGGCACACATCCCTGCCGACATCTGCCTGACAGGGCTTACAACGTAGGACAGAATCTCACCGCATTCACGGTCTTGGCATTTGAACAGCATACTCAGTGCTTCTGTGTCTCAGCTAGGCGGAGATAGCACACAATGGGTCTATTTGTGTGTGCCGGGCACCCAGGTCCAGATTCACGGCTGCTCAGTTCATTCGTGGCAGAATGAAGATCACAGCAGAACTTGACCCCAGATTCCATTCAAAGGTCTCTGGCAGTGTTCTGGCAAAAGCCATAGCTGGGGCAGTCAGAGTGTGTGGATTAATCTATGTGAAAACTTGTCGCAGACAATGGAACCATCATCATAAAATCCTCCAAAGACTTTTCAAAGAGATTTTTTTTCCATACTTTGTGCACAATACACTACTTGTTTAATTCACAGAAGGAGACTTCTTGTATGCACCTTTCAAAAGTCTTTTATAATTGCTTGAGCTATAGAAAAACAATTTTAAAAGCTGTCTTTTATCACCAATACATAGTATTTTTACAGTGTCCAAGGGGAAATGACCATTCCAGAGGAGTATGGTCCCATCACCTGTGTAACACAATGGTGTTCTTGTTGAAGCTGTTTCTATGAGAGCAAATTTCAAAGCTGATTCCCTGAAAAGGCAATTACTGTTTTCAAAAAATCTCAGTAAACACCTTTACTTAAATGTAGAGGTTTTACCCCATTCTGCCCACAATCATAAGCAGCAGTAGATCCTTCCTCAAGGACCTGCTCTAACAGCATCTTTCAGGCTCCAAAGACTGCTGCCCTGCTCATCTCCCACTGACCAGTTCAAGATGCCTGCCATAGAGGTGAGAGATTGCTACCTTTCAGTCACCATTTTGCACAGTTCAGCAGAGGCATAAATCAGTTGCACAAGGTTCGGTGACAGAGTATCGGCAGCTTGGGTTTTATAATTTTCCATGCAGTTGAGCCAGACTGCCTCCCTGACCTTGTATTTCTCCCTCCTCTCCCTGCAGAGTGACTGGTTCTTCCCTGTTCGTGCCTGCAATCTTGCCACTGTTGGTGCCAGAGCCTTTCCAACTGCTGCTTCTGCCATCTGGAACAGCCTTTCCATAACTCACTGCTTCATTGCCCCTCTGTCTCTGCTCAAACCTCTATACTTTCTTCCTCATCTATTGCTACATTATTTTTCTCTTTCCCTTGGCTGTTACTTATTTTTTTTAACTCTGTAATGACCCTTGGGCTCCAGCTTGCATTAAATATGCTAAAATAAGAAATAGCTTATAATGTATAACACATGATATTCTTTCTGAAATAAAATAAAATAAAATAAAATAAAATAAAATAAAATAAAATAAAATAAAATAAAATAAAAAAAATGGAAATAAATAGAGGATAGGATGTAAATAGAAAAACAGTAAGAACAAATTCCATGACAGCAATAGTACTCATTTGAAAGGGATTTCACTTATTTGAAGGGCAGCTCATCACAGTACAGTCAGGAGCAGGGAACTCCAACCTTTCTGAACATCTGTGGTGTGGTAAATTTGACGCACTCTCCGCATTCTGCCTGGTTTGGGTAATTTGTGGTAGCATGTAGTTCCCCTTTATCCCAGGCCAATGCTTGGAGCTTCAGGCTCCTGAGCAGCTACCTGACATTTATATGCCTTCATTGCCTGCTCTCAGTATCTCTGAACCTGACCTGCATGACAGAACTGAAGCACCTGAATTCACGGTCCCTTGTACTTAGCACTAAAGCACTGCAGAGAGCATTCAGGGGGAGTTCTGTTCCTGCATTACAATGCAGAAGACAATATTCCGAGGCAGTAGAATTTGATTATACAGAAGCCTCTCTGCAACAAATATAAAACTATGATGGTTTGCTTTCTTTTTTTTTTCCCCACAAAGCCTATGTCTGAAAGTGTTAAGCCATGTATTGATTATGTAGCTCATTTTATAGTACATTTCATCAAAAGCACCTGACAAAGTGTGTTCCTACAATTATATAGGTAGCTCTGGAATTTACTGCTTGAGGGCCCTGAGAACCAACCGCCTGAGAATTTTCCATGAGGAAAGGTTAGAAACAGTTTCCACAACTGTATTTGGTACAGAGTACAAGAGGTCTTGTTACTTTTACAACATGTAGATGTACTATGCCATCAACTGTCAGTCTAAATCACATGGTTCTCCCTATACAGTGTGACAGGAGTACTTTGCAGGCTGTGCTGTCATCCCTGTGTCCTTGATTGCCTGGATGATGTGACTGCTCTAGGCTGTCTATTCTCACAGACCTGTATGTTCATACAAATCTTTCAGTTTTTCAAAAATTATTTTTAATTTCACATTTGCCACAAATATTCAACATGTTTCATTAGCATAGGCATGTATAAAAGTTCTTTCACCCCCAGTGTTCCAGTCTGGGTTCAGTTACAGCAAACAATTTTTTTTGGTGGCTTTTTTTTTGACAAAAAGAGCATTTGAACAAAGTTCTGATACTTAAAGATCCCACTTATGCCTACATCTATTCTAATCAAATTTGCATGCTGTCTGTGCCACTATCACAATTAAAAAAAATAATATCCAGTATTTGCTCCTAATATTTGCTCCTAAAATGACCACACATCATTGGTAATTTGCACTAATCTTTAGAAAATGCATACACATGTGAATACGTAAAGTGCCTGTTTCTTTTTTAAAAGAAATATTGGCATGTGTACCCTAAAATAGATCACAGAATCACATAAAGAGAATGGTCTGGGTTAGAAAGGACCCTAAGGGTCATTGAGTTCCAACACCCCTGACACAGGCAGAACCACCAACTCCCAGGCCTAGATCTAGACAAGGTTGTCCAGGGCCCCATCCAACCTGACCTTGAACAACTCCAGGGTTGGGGCATTCACCACCTCTCTGGGCAGCCTGTTCAGCACCTCACCACTCTTTCTGCAAAGAACCTCCTACTGATATCTAACCTAAACCTTCCCCCCTCTAGCTTCAATCCATTCCCCCTTGTCCTACCACTATCTAACATTGTAAAAATCCAATTCCTTTCCTGTCTATATGCTCCCTTTAAGTACTGGAAGGCTGCAATGAGGCCCCCCCACAGCCTTCTCGACCAAGCCCAGTTCCTTCAGCGTGTCCTCATAGAGAAGGTGCTCCAGCCCTCTGATCATGTTTGTGGTCCTCCTCTGAACCGTCTCCAACAGCTCCAAATCTTTCTTGAATTGGGGGCCCCAGATCTGGATGCAGTGATCCAGATGGGCAGAAAGGGACAATCACCAACCTGTCCCTGATGACCACCCATCTTTTGATGGAGCCCAGGATACCATTGGCCTTCCAAGCTGCAAGAGCACACTGCTGGCTCATGTTCAGTTGCTCATTCACCACAACCCCCACGCCCTTCTCAGCAGGGCTACTCTCAAGGAGCTCTTCTCCCAGCCTGTGTATATGCTTGGGGTTCCTACGGCCCAAGTGCAATACCTTATACTTTTCACCTGGGCCTACCTTTCAAATCTGTCCAGATCCCTCTGGATGGCTTCCTTTCCTTCTACTGTGTCAACACACCACTCAGCTTGGTGTCGTCAGCAAACTTACTGAGGGTGCGCTCAATTCCATCATCAATGTCATTGATAAAGATGTTAAAGAGCACCAGTACTGAGACAGACCCCTGAGGGACACTGCTAGTTACGGACTTCCACCTGAACATAGAGCCATTGACCCAGCCCTTTATTTGTATCCTTTCAATAAATTCCTTATCCACTGGATGGTCCACGCCTAAAATCCACATCTCTCCAATTTAGAGGTAAGGACGTGGTGGGGGACCATGTCAAAGGACTTGCACAAGTCCAGGTAGATGCTAAATTCTAAATTTGGGACAAATTATGCTTACAGTGTCACAAAGCTCATCTAGTCACACAACAGTGAAAAAATCCACTATTGTGGTAAATAAAAACTGAAGTTAAACTTCTTTTCACATAATTGAAAAGTGGCAATAATTTTTTTATTGACATGGTACAATTTCATTTCATTTCATACTGTACTGGAGAATGAAGTCAAATCAGTTTGTAGCAGAACATTGCTGACAACGCTAACGATGATGTTACAGCAAGTAAGTATGGTTTAAGAAAGGAATCTCAGTGCAGATGCACAGTCTATGCATGAACCTCATTGAGTCATGGTGGCCCTCTGAGGACTGAAACTTTAAGTATCTTGAGTTGATATGCTGGGCTCAAGCATAGAAGAAGCAGGGAGGACATTTCTGTGGTGATGTTGGGGACATATGGGAGGAAGCCAAGAAGAAAACCAAACCCCGCAGGCTTCTCAAACAAGACTTGCAGAGGACACAGAGAACGCAGTAAACAAAGAGGAGAGGGGGAAAGATCATTATTCGTAGGTAGTTCAGAGCAGGTAAGACGCACTAACATCTCACAGGTGATTTGGTACTACGTACTAACATAGGTCAGATTGGATCTGATGGTGTCACATCAAATGTATCACACTTAACAGTCACTAGGAACAGAGCATATCTTTCTGCCTTTCACTGTAGTCTCTTAATGATGTGTATATTGCCAGCCTTTTTTCTTAAACCTGCATGCTCATCTCTCTCCTGCTTGAGAGTCAGTCAGCACTGTGACACAGTCAGTGACTCGCTGCAGTTCAGTGACATCTGCAAATCTGTGACACTTAACACAAAATTTTAGCGAAGAGGTACAAAGTAATGGAATGTCAGAGAAATGAGCTTGTTTAATACAACCTTACTCAACCTCAGTGCCTAGGAAACAAAAAGATTTTTCAGAGAATCAGAGGTCACTCTTTTGAAGTGTCTGTGTGTTAAATAAAGTAAAAAATTGCCCTGTAGTGATCTCTGCAGCTGCTCTTCTGTTTTTGCATGTTCCTTGGTGAGGGTTTACCTGCAACACTCTGTGTGTGTATACTTGCACTTGCTCTTAGAGTCTACTTTTCAACTGATTGCACTTGCCTTGTTGAAAAGCCCCAATAATTAATTATTTTTAAGATAACTGTAGCATAGCTCTAGATTTTTCTAGACTTCAAGAGAGTGGTTAGCTTTAAAAGAGATAACCAGATGTACAGTGGTCGCAATAAATGGGCAGGAGGATTCAGGAGGCAATTTAACCTCAAGTCCTGTAAGAGGGTATGGACAATGATGTAGATAGATATTTGCTAGAAAATCAACTAGGTTAAAAAAAATTATTAAAAAAAAATAAATCTGAGAATATTCATCAGATGGAAGTATTTTCAGCCACCTTCACAGCCCTAGCTAGACTAGAAAGACCGCAGCACAAAATTCTATAGCTCATTTTCTTGATAGTCCCAGTACCAACTTAATGTCACTTTCATGTCACCAACTGTACAACACATTATCCAAGTAATTCAGTCATGAATTTTCAAATGAAAGGGGTTTTTCTTGGTTGTTTTAGGGGTTGGTTTTGGTTTTTTTATTTTTTGAACTGTTTTGATTCAGGAGTCCATCTCATGAATTGTGGGATATAACTGCAAATTAACACAAAGGAAGATAATGTGTGGATTTTCAGCTTTGTACGTTTACATGTTTTGGGTATTTTTTATCCATTCATTTGCATTATTTTATCCTGCAATGCACAAAACAGTTTATCCATTGCTGAATATGGCACATTCTACCTTTTAATTTAATTTTTCAAAAAGATCACTCTACAGCAGTTGTTTGAGTAGCTGATTTTGTGAAAACATACACCCACATTTTGTGCTAAAGGGCCACTCTGCAGCAGGCAGCATTTTCACTGATTTTTGACAAACTTTTGCTCCTGTCATGTTAGGGAGTTATACTTTTCTGAAAATTTTAGCTTGTTCTATTTTTAAATTTAATTGACATGATTTTTTCTGTCCTTAAAAGAAAATGTTTCTCATCTATTAGTTAAATATGGAGTTGTACTCTATTTTTATTGTTATTATGTTGGATGTCTAAGAAGCTTTCAGTTCAAATCTAAGCAAGTAACAAACCCCTTCTGGTTCTTTGATGACAACAAAATTCTTCAGTCTAATTAGAGAGCTCCAGATTCAATATGAAAAATGAAATGGAGGATAACCTGAAATGTGATTTTGTTTCATCACAGAGATGTAATTTAGCAACATGAAACAGAGATTTAAAGGAGGAACAAAAGGTTTTCACTACAAGCATTCTGTATAAATGAGACAGTTATCTACACGGAGTTCAAACTGTACAGACAAGTTGGCCTTATACAGTAATTGTGACCTTCAGCACCATCCATCTGCTACAGTGTAAATTAGAAACCATCAACTAAAGGATCCAACTTTCCACTGATGAGATCATTTAGATGTCTTCAGTTCTAAACATTTCTTCTGCAGTCTGCGGTTCTGTCTAACTAATTGGTATCAAGGAAAAAAAATCACAGGCATGATAGATGCTTCTTTCCCAACTCTGTTGCTGCTCTATGACAGCTCATTAGAAAATGGGGGATTTTTGACACCTCAATGAATGAGAGGAAGTCAGTAAAACTGGATGGAAAACCATTGGCATGGAGGCAGAAGTGTAGGTGCTTAGCATACACAGAGAGTGATGGGCAACTTTTCCAAATAAAAAACTTTGAGTGCCTTAGTTTTGATAAATCTCAAGCCAAGCTCCTGCATCTCTTTGGGAAGAGTTTAACAGATATACATTACCTCCCATAGATACCCTTCCAAACAGTCAGTTAGAACACAAATCCCTTCCATTATTAGTGGTGTTTATGGACAGCAATGCAGCTGTGAAAATTTCGGCATGATAAATATCTTTAGCTCCCTCCCACCTCTATTTTTTCTTAAGAAAAGAACCTCAATGCAGTATAGTATTCTAAAGGGATGTGTAGAGAGATTCAGATGGGGCTTGAGCTACTGAAAAAGGCCTGAGCATAGTACTGGGATATTATGTCCCCTAACAGGCTCTTCTGCGAAGTTACATCGCATTTGCTTTTTGACTTGCTCCCTAGAAGTTTAAACATTTAATGAAAGAAAGTTGGGATGAAAGTACCCAGATTCTCTTGGCACACACCATATACACAGAGATTATTAGTACAATGCTTTAAATAATATTTACTTACATCATTACTGTGTCCTGAGATATACTGAGGGCTCTGGACAGAAAATCTCAAAAGAGAAATCCAGATGGTGTAGCTGATTTAATGGGCCATAAAGCCACATGCAAGCCTTTCTTGCAGTGTTTTGTCCTTTAAATAAAGAAAACAAACAAACCCTCAGTTAAGTCTGCTTTGAAGAGACTGATTCTTGGTAAGTAAAGAAACATTACTGCATGAAAAAAGTGACAGTAATCAAAGCATTTCGAAAGAAGCATCCAGAACTACCATGGAACATACTGAAAGGGAAAAACCAAACATATTGGGAGAGGCTGTTTTAGCAGAACAGATGTCCACTTGTTCAATAAATTGCCTTGGTTTATATGTTTGTTTATTTTAAAAGAATATCTAAATTTCTGAGAGATAGTTACATTTTAAAACCACTCATCAAGAATAATACGGGAAACATTCCTGTTGCATGGTTCCAGAGTAATGATAAACTTCCATACGTGAAATTCAAAATGTAGTAAAGTTTATGTGGGCTTTAAATGGAGGATTTGGAGTACTGAAACAGTGTTGAAGAGTTCTGTCTTTTCAAACATGTGTTTGAGTCTAAGTAATGAGCTACTCTGCTAATTCCCTAGTCTTGTATAGAGAATTTATTTTTCTTAAACATGTGAGACCAGCTACTCACTGAAGAAATGAATATAGAGAAGCAGATTATTTGGTTTTGAATCTCAATTAAAAAACAAGGCTATTATTTTAGTGTGCATTTTACTTGAGTACAAGTACCTGATATTTGTTATTCTGTAGGGAAATGTTGGCAGGTAAAGACAACAGAACTTGAAGACTCAGTTGGAATATCAGTGTAATTGCAATGTCAGTTCTTCTCAGCAACATATGGTGGGTTTTTTTCAATAAAAAGTCTATGAAACTTAATCCATTTCTGTGATTTATTTATTATATCGGATTATAAATAGGAAGTAATGTGAACAACATACTTAATATCACTGCTTATAAATTTGAAGTGGCAATTTAGAATTAAAACATTACTTGGAAAGCTACATCTGTGAATGCCTCTTTAGCTCACAATTGGTAATTTGGATTATAGAACATAATCAGCAGTTAATCATTTATTGGAATAGCTCAATAATGAAAAACGCATGGAGATGGAAGGGGTGCGTTATCAGCCTGTATTAAAGCAAAAGCAGTAACTGCATTGACCCACTAACTTTTTATTTTATACTAGGATAAATACATTACCTTTTATTAATTTTCTGTTTAAAACCTTATCAATATGACCCTCAGTCTTACTGTGTAACGTTGTCATTGTGAAAGACATGCACAAGAGCACTTTTTGCATAGCAGCAGCTAACTGTCTAACATTACCACCATTTCATATTTTCTATTCCACATGATCTACTTTGTTGGCATTAATGTAAAATGTCAAAATAAATTAAATATTAAAGTTAGAACCATACTTAATTCTTCATAACTGGTTTGAAATGAAGTATCAGATTCACACTTCATACACATCTTGTCATTTACAGTAGTACCCAGCCACACAAAGGTTGCACAGATTATTGCTAACAAACAACTCCATTTCGTTGTGAAATCTTTTGAATCCTAAGCTCCATCTCTTCCAAGCCTGAAAATAATGCCAAATTTCTAAAATAGAAAGGTGAACATATCACTGGAACAAGAAAAAAAAATTGGAATTTAGAGAGTTTAGAGAATATTTAGAATCATGGTATTAGTTGGTCCATCTACCAAATTCATAATGTCTCAAAACAGGTAATAGGATTGGTGATGAATCTACATTTCCACCTCAGTAAACACTGATGTGTGTAACTTGATGTGCTTTATATGAAAGTTTCATTTTAGAAACTGTCAACTAATGAAAATATTATAGCTCCACTGAATAAGATAAAAGTATGTGAAAGAGGCTTTACTCAAAATATAGTAACTCCTTCAGCATTTTAGATGGCAATCTAATTAGACACTTCCATATGCAGTAGTATAAATTTAACCTGAACCTGAAAACTAGGCACATGCGACATCTGTGTTAATTATACTCTGACAATTATTCAGTTAGTAAACAGAAACAAGCAAATTAGTTAAGAAAAAGCATGACAAGAATTGCATTTAGTGAAAGTCACAGCAAATAAAATATTTTAAATCAGATGTAAGTGTATAACATGTATTGTAAATATGTCATGTGAGACAGATAAAGTAATTTTAATGTCGTAATTGGACACTTAGATTATATCAAACATAAACAGTAAAGCATTTTTTTTAAAGTATTGTAACTGTAGTTGATTATATAGCTCATATGAAACAGAAGAATTTTAACTTCCTGGTTTCTTAGTAAATGGAATAGATTATAGAGTTCACATATTTCTGTTAATATGAATTTCATGCTCAGTGAGAAACAAGACTGAACCTATGAACTTATGTCACCTCATTTCACAAGCCTGGGCAACATTGTATATTTAATTTTAAATAAACAAATGCTATCACCCATTTAATCAGCTACCCAGGCTAGATGATATGATATATATCTTGCATTTTAAGCTATGTTAAAACAACAAAACAAAACCCCCTAACAAATACAATTCAACATTAGAAGATCACCTTGTATGATCTTTCCCTACTTACTTGAAAAACGAGACATTTTAACCAGGAGTAATTAAGCCAACACAAGAAAAAGTTTATCTGCTTGTTGCTGCAGAATTTAATAAAACTTAATTTTCAAAAACCCTAGAAAATTGTTTAGGAAAAATGTCTTAACACTGCTAGCACCAGTGCACATATATACAGTGCAGATTACACTGTTAGAGTTGGTGTAATTGTTACAGAGATCGTGTAGTCATTATAAAGGTGGCATGTAGGAGCCAGGGAAAGACAAAGGATGTGCTTGTGAAGTCTTCAGAGATCTTCAGCTGCCAAAATTTGGCCATTATGTACTGTACATAAACAAACAGTGATCTGGAGGCTTGGAACATGTCCAAATCTGGGTGAATTTTTATGCCGTGAGTTCCTTGCCAAACATGAAGCTTTTCAAAGTACAAAGTCTCAGAGATCTTCAACATAAATGGTTGCAATAATTCTTTTTAAAAATTGATCAAAATGCAATGTTTTGCTTGTATATTATTCACAGCAGCAGCTGAACTGTTTCAGCTCAAAAGAAAAACAAACAATAAAAACAACCAGAAATCAGTCTGAAGCTGATGCCCACTCGTGAAAAATTCATCCAAACCAACTGAAGCCTTTCAGAAGTGTCAGACAACTATGTCTTTAAGTGGTGCTCAAAGCAGTGCCTATAAAACTGATTTGGTTATGGGGTTCCTTGCTGAATACAGTAGCAGTTGTAGATGAGAATAAACTAGAGCTGAACTTCTGGGAAATCTGTGACTTTTTCAGTTGTTTTTTTCAGGGAGTTTCAAGCTACATTAACATTTTGTTCAGGTGGAAAAATGCCAGTTAAGCCCCTTGTCACACATTCAGTGAATTACTTTAACTGTAACGGCCAGTATTAAACCCGGAGGAGACTGTTTTGGATGCATCAGTGACAGAACCTGGTTCCTGTTAATGAGAGACAAGTAAGCTTTACAGACTTCAAAGAATCTAAATGGAAGAAATAAATCCTTGCAAACTATTTGCTTAATACTCTCCTCTGATACCAACAACATGGGCTACAGATTTCGTTAGTGACACTGAGCACACCTGAGCAGCTGGGAGAGCAGTCAGGAGAGCTTGAGAAGAAGAGGAGAAACAGCTTTCCCATACACAGAATTTGGGAAGAAGCTAATGTAGGAAAGAAATAAAAGAAACAGAGGGTCTCAGTTCATCCATTCCCAAAACAATTGTTTCAAACTCAGTGAAGGTGCAGGCTCCACTTGGCATTGCTTATGTACAGACTGAGGATGAGGCATTTGTTACAGGATGAACAGAAATCCATATTGCTCATCATGAGGGATATAGCTGGAGCCTTTCCGAGCTCCGCTCTGGATAGCACATGTGCATCCTTCCTTCAGAAGCCAAAGTGAGGTAAGAGGTGATGCTTGCCAAGGCCTTGACCTGATATGGGATGCGTATTCATCTAGTAGTGTGCTCAGAGAGGTTCTGGTGTGTCAACAGCTTTGTGGGCTTTACTGAGATTGGGAGGATAATGGTTGAGAGCTGCTATAAGGAAACATTTGGAAATGAATCTGTTTTGCACAGCCTGAGAACATGATGAGATATTTGGAGTTGTATGCATTTCCAAGTGAAATCTAATTTTCTTTGAATGAGCGCAGTCTTTGAGAAATGAGCCCTTATTTATGCAAATTGTTTTTAAATGAGAATATTTAACAAAAGGATTTGATCCCCGTATAATGAAAGCTCTTATAAACATGCACCTAGGCAGTACAGGCAGCCTTATTGCCTATTCAGGCACTTATTCTAAGGGTTTCTTTTTCATTCTTTGTCAAAGTTTAGACTACATGTTTCTAATTAGAATGAAAAATACTTAGATGACTGATATTTTCAACTCAACTATTCTTGAGCTATCCTTATAAATCTAAGAAGGGGTTACTAGACTGACAGGTGGCAGCATGGCCCAGTGGATATTAAATTGCTTGGAAGCATTTTGGGCTTTTTGTGTTTTAAAATGAAGAAAAGGTTTCAACCTTTCTTTGTTTATATGTCACTCAGAAACGGTTGGTTGTAGAAGTTCTGACCTTGTTCTGCACCTAATACTCCCAGGGAGCTACTGCATAGGGCATATTTGAATAGATTTGGTTAAGAAAATACAAAAATTAAATTTTGATCTCTTAATATTCAATTATGCTCAAACTATGCTGAAGGAAATTTCAAGGAGGTTGTAAGTTCTTTTGGCATGCTAATGTAACAGATGCGAAAGCATGAATTAACAGCTACAATGGAGAGCTGCCGGCAGGTACAGATTTGTAAACTGGTCCGAACTCTTGAAGGTAATTGAAGAATGACTTAGAAATTACTTCATACTGAAAGTAGAAGGACCTTTTTCTACCATAGTTCTGCCCCAGAGTTTCTTAGAATCTTGTTTTGGAGTGGAAACTACTGCAGCCAAAACAATAATTTTTCTAAAAATATTTCCAAGCCATTCTTGACTGCATAGCTGCATGAATGCTTTGTGGTGACCCAAGGGAAGGAAGATGCAGAGATTGGAACAAATGCCTAAAGATTGGGATGCTCCTTTGTTGAGAATTCTGCTCCTGGTTTCCACTGCTTTCGAGTAGTAGTGAAACTTGACAGTTTCTCTGTTTAGCATTACTGAACATCTTGTCATACAAACTTTAGGCTACTCTTCAAACCCAGCCCAAAATAACTTATTATTTTCTCACAGAGTCACAGAAGAGTTGAGGTTGGGAAGGACATCTGGAAGTCATCTGTCCATACCCACCCCTGCTCAAGCAGGGCTAGATGACAGCTGTTTGCCTAGGACCAGTTCCAGATGGCTTTTCTGTATCTTTAAGGTGGGAGTCTCTAGAACATCTCTGGGTAAGCTGTTCCAGGGCTTGGTCACTCTTACAGTGAAAAAGTGTTTCGTGATGTTCAGAGGCAATCTTGTGTTTCAAGTTGTGCCCATTGCATCTTTCCTACTACTAGGCACTGCTTAAGAGAGCCTGGCCCTGTCTTCTTTGCATCTTCCTTCAATACACTTCTTTTTGTCTTGCTGAACAATCTTATCGGGTATTTTTCTTGCTGAACCATTTCCAGTGGCATAACCAAAGCTGAACCTTCTATCTCTGCTGCTCTGGTGTTGGTGTCCCCCTGAGACATGATGAGAGATTTCTCACAGCCTTGCTCTTTTCACCATCAAGTGGTTTTAGCACAAGTACAGAGTCTCTTGGTGCTTGCTACCTGCAATTGGAGAATACTGATTGACAGTGCCGGAACTAAGATAATATGAGGCTAAAGAGGTCATATATCCTTAGAAGATGAGAGACATTGATCTGTATAGGTATTCTCAAGGGCCAAGTCTTAAAAGAAGAATAAAGAGACAGACTGCCTCAATTTGGCTGGACTTGCTGAGTTTTCTGAGGAATTCTTCACAGGCAAAAAAAAATAACACTGGTGACTGTTTTTTTTCCATGTGACAGGAATAACAAGAGATACTGATAACTAGAAGTTACTGGAGAAGCCATTTCACATAATCTTGGACATATAATCCCTCCTCTCATTAGACCAATATGATTTTCTAAGGTATTTATCTTTTTCCTACTCTTTCCTCTTCTAAGTGAAAATCTCTTTGATTTACGTAGGAGAAGAGTTCAGCCTTCATGGTGTCTTTTCTAAAATTTCTTATCCTCAAACTCGTCTTCTTTATGGATATTGCAATGTGAAGAAAGGAGTAAGAATAACCTCATTTTAGTGACAGTAAGAACTGCTTTATAAATCCCAACTTCCTTTCATGGAATCCAAAATGTCATTCCTTGCCTCTAGCTTGTGTTCCTACAAAAAATCTCAGACTATCACCATAAAAAATCCCAGTAAAATATTCCATGAGCCTCTTTTAGAACCATGATCAGTCACTGTTGACAATAATTATCTTTTCTTCCTACATGCTGGTAACCATCCTCATCTCCTCCCCCTGGTTCAGCTCTCTGCCTTACTAGCTCTGTACCTATTATACAGTATCTTCTCCTTCATTTATTTTCCACTTACATCTTAGTCCATCACCTGTGACCGTGCTTACTAGTGGGCACAGCTTTCTACATTTTGGAAGTGGAATTGTTTTGGGCTGCCATGGCATCAGATAAAAGCAGGAATGAAGTAAGCAGCTGAGCTGCTGTAAACCTTCACTAAATCACCCTTGTACGTAATTTTTTCTTCTTGAGACCTCAGAAGGTTAGGAACTGAAGCTGAAGTGCCACCCAGACTTCCATGGCAACCTCTAATCGTTTTAATTGCTTTTGCTTTGTTTTGCATTGGACGTTGGAGGACTTTGCTATTGTTTTTAAGCAGAAGAGAGAAAGAGCGAGATTTGTAATTTTTCTAATACACTCCAGTACAAGAAATTGAAGAAGAAACAATGATTTATGCCAAGCCCTAAACTCTTGAAAACATGGGTTTACAATGAAAACACTAGCAGATGCTTAGTGGTAAAAAGCAGAGGAGTGGTTGCCATGGTATCAGATGACAGGGAAGGTAGCTCACTTTTTAAACTCTCTGGCAGTGTTGGTGTAGAACCAACAAGTGGACAACAATGCTGGCAGCTATTTATTTCCACACCTCGAGGGGCTACATGGGGGCTACTGCTGTGGCTCAGCATTACTGCATGGGGGATTGGGGTTGCTGGTCGTTCAGAAATAAAGAGGCAGGAGGGTGGGATTAGGGAAACCAGTGAGAAACAAATGTCTGGATTACTTTTAGTTTATGCATTTGCCCTTTAAGGGACATAGACTTACCCCTCCTCGCTCCACATAACCAATATTAAAGAAAGCTGGAGGATTGCTGATATTTTCTGACACGTGGACAGAATAATCTCTACCCAAATCTCTACCTAATCATAATATTAATGAAGTCAGCAAGACAGCAGCTAGGAAAGGGTCTAGAAGTCTTCTTTACATCTAGCCCTCTTTATAAAGCACCTCTGTAGTCTTTCACTAGAAACAGGTTGCATCATTAAAACAATAATTTAATGGCATTTTGGGAGACAACTACATCCAGAACAACTTCTGGGTACGATTTTTATATGGGAATTAGGAAGCACAGGCTCTATCTCCTCTCTGGAAGCAGAAAGAGCAGGAACTTGACATCTATATTTCACATCCTAGCAGTGTGCTTTTTCCTTTTTTTTTTTTCTTGAGGGTCACCCCTCACACCACTGCTGTAGTATGAAGTGTTTTTTTAAAATTTCAGCTGCTTTGTATTTACCCCTCCTGTTAGGGAATGTGTCTATGATGGGCACCCAAAATAATTCATGTGGGAGATACAGTGTGAGAAGATGAAATTTCACCCAAGTGAAAGCTGCTTTATTACAATCAAGTGTGGGTTTTATGTGGCAAGAAGTTTTGGTATAACAAGATATGGAAATTTCATTAGATCCGAATAGTAGAAAAAGGTCAGCTGTTATTCAGATCATGGGATTAAAAACTGAAATCTTTTCAGTACAATGTTTTTATAACACTGGTTTATCCTTTTGGGAGGAGCAGATAAATAGAAATATTAAGAAAATCCTAGGAATCTCAAAAGTACTTTGCTTCAAGAGAAGTCTCTTATCAAATCTAATTTGGTCATTGCTGGTACAGCTCCTAAAAGAGTCACACTTTGGCAGCTGATATTTGCACTGTGTTCTAGGTAGGAATTGCTCTCAGTGCTTAAGAAAACATCTGAAATCTCACACCTAAGAATGGCTTCCCTTGTAAAGTGAATATCACACAATACAAACTTCAAAATGCACAAGTATTGGATGATACTGAGCTGGAAACCTGTATCTCAGAGCCCTGAACCTTTCTACTTATATAAAGCTGGAACTTGTGAGTTAACTTTATACAGAAAATTGATAAAACAATTTTTCTGAGCAGCTCAGAAAAGTTTTGCAAGTTCCCACTAGCATACATACACTACAAAATTACTAAGAAATTCTGAACTATTACATCTCTTATGTGTCTAAAGATGTCAATTAATAATTGCTTAACAATTTTTTTTAAACAAATAATATAAAGTCTAATTTATTTTCTATAAAACTCAACTGATTTAACTTAATCGCATTCTATATAAGAGTCTCATTAAACACCAGTAACAGTTATGAAGTGGAAAATAGATCCCTCTTTTTTTAGAACCAATATCTGATCCAGGTCTTGGCCTCTGAATATTCATCGGTAATCTTATTTTCCCATATTAAATTTCTTTTCATAATGATTCCACTGTTGGCCTGCATTTTCTTTTTTAATTAGTTTCTTGGCATGTATGAAGGTAAAACTTCCTTGATTTTATGCAGGATTTTTCTGCACACTTTTCTCCAAAGTCTTCTTTTCCTGGACAGGGTTTTAAATTATAATTCTCAACCATGACTAGTTCTTCCAGTCCGCAGTTGGCAAAATCTCTGTTTCAATATTTCAATTTATATTCATGTTTAGTTCTTTTTTATACGCATAGGCAGTATAAAGCTGTCAGACCTGCTCACATTCTGCAGAGATCTGGATGGAAGTTCATTAGACTTACATGCAATGTCAGGGCCAAATATAAGAGAGGATTTAAAAAAAAAAAAAAAAGTCATGAAGAAGAGAAGCCAGCATGTGGCAGACAAGCTACTATATTCTTGTTCCAGCTCACCAGAAAGGCCCTTCATATTGGCAGACGCATCTGAGTGGCAACAGAACAGTATCTTCCAACAGTCAGCAGTCAAAACATTGGTGCCAAAACCCGACAAAATGCTTGTATTGTCAAGCTACCCTTCTCAATTTCCTTGTTTGTCTATCACAGGCAAACAAAGAATGTTTGCTATGTTTTATCTTCCAATTTTTGTTATTTTTGGTCTCACCTGTTCTCCAACAAGAATCCAACAATATCTCTAGAAAAATGAGACTCTCTAAGTAGAGGGAACATTTCAGCTCTTAAAAAAATTAATGTTAAAATGATATAATGTATGTAGAAAGGGAACTTGTCATCTTGTTTTTATCATGTTCTCCCTCTTTCATGACATGAATATATTTCTTTTAGAATTGCAATAGTCTTTGGTCCAGTTCTTCATGGATCAGAGTACATATGTGTATGTAAGATTTCAAGACTGCAGCGCCTGGCTGTCAGTCTTTGGAAGACTGAGGATGCCAGCTTTATTAATCACAGAATCACAGAACATTAGGAGCTGGAAGGGAACTTGAAAGCTCATCTAGTCACCCCCCCTGCCCGAGCAGGATTCCACACGGGAATGTGTCCAGATTGGTCTTGAACGTCTCCAGAGGAGGAGACTCCACAACCTCTCTGGGCAGCCCATTTTATTAATGAAGTGTTTAGTTCTTTTTTATCCACACAGGCAGTATAAAACTGTCAGACCTGCTCACATTCTGTAGAGATCTGGATGGAAGTTCATTAGACCATTAGATTTACCTGTAATTTCAGGGCAAAATATAAGAAATAATTAAAAAAAAAAAGTCATTAAAAGAAGAAGCCAGCATTGGGTCTATTTGCCTTTTCTGAGAACTTAGTGGTTTTACAATATATTGGGGTGACATGCACTTTATTTGTGTTTAATTTCTCCTTTCATCCTCTCTGCTCCATGCCCAGTGTTAAATACACATTTCTACAGCTTCTACCAACAACTGTTCAAATGTTCCTGCAAAACTCATGCCTGATCAGGGACTTGTGAATCTGCAGAAGGAGAGCAAATGATCAGAATAGATTCATAAATAGAGGTAAAAATTAGGTTTTTTTTAAGCAAATCCCAGGCCCCTGAGACCAGAGAGACAATCTGGAGAAGAACTGTAAGGGAGTATTTAAACAAACTTGTTAACCTGGATATGCATAAAATCATGGTTGCACCCGAGAGTGCTGATAGAGATGCCTGTTACCATCAAATGGTTATGGCAAGTGGGAGACGTTCTTGAAGAATGAAATGGAGCTGACATCTATCTTCAAGAAGGATAATAAAGACTGGGAGAATTACAGACTGGTTAGACTCACATCCATTTCTGGGAAGATAATGGATATCTTAGAAACCATTTCCAAACACAGGAAGGGCAGGAAGGTGTTTAGGAGTAGTCAGGATGCATTTAAACAGGGAAAATCATCCTTAGCCAAATGGCTAGTGCTCTAAAATGAGGTTACTTGGTTAGTAGACAAGGTTTATGTGTGGTTCATCTTGACTTTGCTAAGGCTTTTGACAGTGTCTTATGTAACATCATCGTAGACAAACTGACAGAGCATGAGTTAGATATGTGGACAATGAAGTGGATTGAAAACTGGCTGAACTACCAGGGCCCAGAGGGTTGCACTCAGTGGCACAAAGTCCAGTTTGAGGCAGTTTGCTGATGGTGTACCACAGAGGTCAATACTGCAGGCAATTCTTTTTAATGTCTTTGTTAATGATCTGGATGAGCAACAGAATACACCCTTGGGCATTTGCTTTCAGCTCTTCTGAAAAGGCAGGTGACCTGATGGACACCAAATTAAACATGAACAATTTAACTTGCTGCAAAGAAGGCCTATGACATCCTGGGCTGCAGCAGGGAGAGCATTTCCAGCAGATCAAGAAAAGCCATCCTTCTTCTCTCCTCATCCCTGATGGGGCCACACATGGAGTACTGTGTCCACTTCTAGACTCCCCAGTACCAGAGAGGTACAGACTTACTGGAATAAGTCCAGCATAGGGCCACAAAGATGATCAAAGAACTGGCACATTTCTCCTATGGGGAGAGGCTGAGAGATTGGATTGTTCAGCCATGGGAAGACAGAAGAACCTTGTCACTGAAAATAAATATCTTATGGAATGGAATGAAGAAGGTGCTAAACTCACCTCAGTAGTGAAAATTGAATATGCCCAAGAGGCAATGGGCACAAATTAAAAACCAGGAAATTCAATCAGCAAAATAGAAAACCATTTTTGGCTGAGGATGCTCAAACACTGGCACTAGTTGCGGAAGATCCTGTATTTTCTTAACTTTTTGAGGAGGCTGCCTAGAATTTCACTTAAATAAAATGAGTAAAAAGAGTTATTTTGAATTATTTTAAAGATTTAGAGATTATTTTTCACCTAATATATCTAAATCACATATATTTTATAAGATGCTCTGGCCAAACAGGAAAAACTGTCATTAGCATTCTGCACTTCAAAGAAGCCTTATGTGTTTGTAATGTAAGCAATTAAAAAGTATTTAAATAACTTTAATGTCAGGACAGAAACCAGCAAAATCAAAGGATTTCAGAGTCAAAGCAGACACTTTTACTTTTCTTTTTTTTTTCTTTCTTTTAAATACAACTTTAGCTCATTAAAATGATTAATACAAGGCAGGCATATAGCATTATTTGTGACTGGTAGCCCTATGTCAATGAAGAGATGTGCATTGACTTCGGTAGACTTAAGGTCAGAGTCCGTATATGGTATAAACTTTTTGAAGACATATCTTCTTGTATACATCAAGCCCATTCTCAAAGACTTCCTGTCACTTAGCAGGTATGGATTTACAAGGATAATTAGAAAGCAATATATAGACATTTCCATTAGGTCTAGCTATTCCTGTATGCACTTGCACATCACGTGGTTGGAGGTAGCCTTCTACATTTAGTTTGGAGCTGTGTTTGCTACAGATTTCCTGTGTGTATAATCCCATGTAGCTCTTATAAAATAGTTGTTCAAGATACAATATGGAGACAGTATGGATCATGGTACTTTAAACAGTTTTTTCTTCAAAAGCAATTGTTCATTTTAATTCCTTAGAAAAGTTTACAATCATGTCTATTGAGAGGCAAGATCTGACAAAAGTGGCATTGTATGAGACAATGTGATGAAATTAAGGTAAAGGGGCAAATAGGAGACACCCCAAAATTGTTTTAGAGATGTGAGAAATTCAGAAGAAATTGGTCTATAATTGTCCCCAGGTAAATCACTCCCCTTCAATAATCCTCTTTTTTTTTCTGTTTGGACTTTGCCTCCTATCTTTTTAAACACCTTAAATAGACAAAATATTCCAAATTAAAGATTTCCATTTTTTTGAGGACTTCAAAAAGGTTTTACTGTTCAAAACACAGCTGCCTACACGTTCCCTGCCTACATTCTGCCCCATTTACTATCCCTTTTCCTCTTGCTTTGATAACTATCTGTTGATTATTTTTCTCTTCATTAAAATCTTATGTGAAGAAGACAGACTCTTTTAATTTTAATATTTTTACATTTAAAAATTGACTCTGTTTTGAGAGGTAACCTCCTGATCATCTGGTATGTACTCTTTCTTGCTTCTCTAAATTAAAGTTCTTTTCCCTAAATATTCTTTCCATAAAAAAAAAAAGAAAGAAAGAAAAAATAAAAAAGAAAGAGAGAGAGAGAGAACAGAAATTAAACCTGAACATGAGATTAAAATATATATTTTGGAAACTTTTAAGACTAATGTTTCCAGATAGATATTTCATTTGCTGAAGATTTACAGGGACATTATAAAACCATAATTGTGTAATAATTAGACAGGAGTATAAACTAAATAAATACCGACTGATTATTAAAAACATTCATTGTAATAATAGTGGTTAATCCTCTTGAATGTGTTTTTAATAATAGTTTTATATTTAATGTAGGATGAATGACTTATTAAAAGTAAATTTTATGTGCTTTATATTCTCCACATGTTTGGCATTAGGCCATTAGCACTAATGGGATTTGAATGGTATTGAGTTCAGGATAGCCCCCAAGTACAAATGTGGGAACCTTAATTAAGTTTTTATTAAAATCTTCAATTAAATGCAATGCTAGATTATTAAGATATTTTTTGCATATTGTTTAATGTCAGTTAGTTATTAAACATTTTCATAGGCTTCAGAAAATGGTCTCAGAGCAAGCTGATAGCTAAAATTTATATGAAAAATGTTGATGATCAATTTTCTCATCTTGTGGGCAAAATTGGGTTTTAATGGAAATTTTCTAGCAAGCTGTAATGCTGAACTGGGACAGAAGCTAATGAATAGGCTAGCAAGTAACATGCTTAACTTGCGGAGGGCAAGTTTCATGTTGAGAGCAATGAAAAACTTTCTGGCCTCTTGTGGAAAGAGGTACCGAAGTGGTACAGACTGCAGTGGGAATTGCACAGAATCCCCCCCGAATTTGTACTGTGTGCTCATAATAGCTGGGTAAAGAATGGTGGGACAATGAACTACTAAGGTCTAAACTGGCAAACCAGATTGATTTGTTCTAATGTCACTGAGCAAGTTCCCTTCTTATTATCTCTGTCTCATTTTTTATGCAATGTGAATCATACTAACTGTCCTTGCCTTACCAAAAAGGTGAATCAGTAGTGGTGAACTGAGGGCANGAGGGCAAGTTTCATGTTGAGAGCAATGAAAAACTTTCTGGCCTCTTGTGGAAAGAGGTACCGAAGTGGTACAGACTGCAGTGGGAATTGCACAGAATCCCCCCCGAATTTGTACTGTGTGCTCATAACAGCTCTGCAGGGGCAAAGACGTGCTCCCTTCTGTTACAGACCACGACAGATGTGTTGGAAAGGAAAACAAACTCAAATACTAAATGCAGTCAGTCAGACCAATTAAGCCAGACCAATAGATACTATATTACTGTATCACTGAACTAANAAAAAAAAAAAAGGAACTACCCACGTGAATTAGGAGGAAGGCAAGGAGATGATAGATTGCAGTATTATTTCTCTGAGGTACAAATATTCCACTTTTATGAAGCTTATACTGGATAGCTCAAGTTAGCTTTATATAAATGTGTCAAGATAAAGGGGATTAAACCTACAAAAGCCTTCCCCCCACTGAGTTCCGGAAATTTCCCTATGGCATATCTTTCATATTTTTCCTAAACAAATATGTTTTTAAATAAAAGTTGGTACTAATATGAACTACCTCCTTTAATGATATGTTAAGCACACACTATTTACTTTCATTAACTGAGAGTGCTTCAGAACATCATTACTTTTTTCATAAATTACAAACATGTTCAGCAGCCAAATCTATTTATCTATTTATACCACACTCATTAACATGTTTTCTGAGTGCCTAGATTCTCTGGAGCAGCTTGCAATCTGTGGCCCCTACTGAGAGTGAGTTTGGCGAGTGCTGTATAACCAATGACTCCACTCTGAAAAGCCACTAAGTCCCCATAGCCACACGGGCAGAAGACGCTGCTACACTGAGAATTCCTTTCTCTTTTCACAGTGCCAATCATAGTGCAAAGGAGGCATTTCGGCTGCTTCACACAGTGTGATTGATAACTGTTAGGGCTTTCCCTCTACTCCAGTTTCCAGGACACTTACAAGCAAGTAGCAAAGAATCCAGATTCATCTCTGAATCTGCGTTTGTCCTTAAATTAAAATTTACCAGTGAATAATTGGTAATGTGTCTTGCCACAGCATTCATAGTTGTCCTTTTCAGATTTCAAATGATATGAAAATGGTAACAGGTTCCAGCCTGGAGACAAATGCATCTTGCGGCCTAGATGGCAGGGACAGTGGTTATGAAAATAGCTGCAGTCTGATGTGGGATGGGGATACTGTAGGTACTGTCTCAGATGCAAGTGAAGTTTGTAAAAAGGCTGTGAGAAATTAACAAAGCCAAACTAAACTCCATCAAACAGGCCAAGATGCCCTTCTGTTTTAGACAAGAAAAATCACAGAAAGACTGAAAAAAGAACTATTGATCATCCTGAGTCCCTTTTGAAATAGTTAGAGGAATGTATTGAAAGATTATGACTGTAAAATATGACATGACGCTGTGGTTTCAATTAGAAAATAAAGCAAGCCAATATTATATTCCCGAAGAATGCAATGATTCAATGAACAGAGTTGTTAGAAAAATGGCCTTTTTAAAATCACGTGGGTTTTTTTTCGATGTTAGCAATACTAGAGGTAAGAACTGGCAGTAAGATATCTATAATAAGATATAATACATAAATTAGTTGCTTTTCAGTGGCATACATAGTGACACATGCGTGGCCCTGCCTGTGCTCTTCTGACAGTCACAATGCTCACTCATAGAGTCACTTTTTCCTCTTGCAGATAAGACAGGATTCAGGAAAAGAAATAGAGTTTTAGAAAATGTGTCTGGCAGAGAGCTCAAGAGATCACCTTGTCCATAAACCTGTCCCCCAAAGTGTTAATATCTATGACAGATGTTTGTCTAAATTGAACTTAAAGACTCCATAATATCCCAGGCTTAACTGTCCTTTTTATTGGAGACTTTTTTCTAATGACTAACCCTCATCTTCCTTGCTGAAATCTAAATCCATTACCTCTTATTCTATTCAGCATTGACATGGAGAAAAGATTAATATGACCTCTCCTTGAATACCGGTGTCTGAAAATCATTAACATACTCTCCCATTAGCCTCCTCTTCTTTAGTCTAAACAATCCTAGTAGCTTTCCTCATAGATAGTGATTTTTTTAATTTAAAGATTATTCTAATCTTTTAATCCTCTGGACTGCATCTCAACTGAGGGCACAAGGAAACAAAAGGAAGTGGAAGGATTGTCTCAGACAACTTGAAAACCAAATGTCCTAGTACGGTGTGGCTTTTTTTATGGGGGGAGGGGATTGGGGCTTTTTTGGTGGAAGAGTGTGACATTGTTGAATCATATTCTGCTGGTCTTCTATACTCTCATCTGGTAGATTAGAAAGTGTGACACAAAGATGATATTACATCACATAAGAACCCCATGTTGAATTTGAAAATGAGACAATGATCTGTTTTCTTGTGGTATCTCTTAAACCCAAGATTCCCTCAACAGAGGAAAAATACAGAGCAGCGTAACTGTTTAAATGGCTATTTTACATTTAAAGCCTACAGAATAAATAGAATTAAACAACCATACTGAGACAAAGAAAGAGACTTTGACTAATTGGAACATCTGTGTTCCCTTTAGGATTTGAAATAATACTCAGTAGTGTTGTACCCTTTGGGGAAAAAAATGGACCTCTGCATTTTAAGTGAAAAGGATAAATTAAAGGCAGCTATCAATCAAATTTTAAGTGAAATACCCCAATGGGGCAAAAAATGTGATGAAGAAAATTAAACACAAGAGGGAAATTACAACAGAATATTAAAATAGGGAAGAAGAGAATTAATAATGAGAAAAAAATTAACTGAGATATTTCTTCTGTGATATTCACTTATGTTTTCCCTATTGATTACATCTTACAAGTACTTTTAACTCCACCATGTCATGCATTAGGTGAAAGCAGGGCTTGGGACATGTTATTACTACTTGCAACATCTGGTCCCTAACACGTTCTTCTTTGATCAACAGTATGTCATGTGTTATAGTGAAGCAGATTGCATAGTTCATCCTTTCTGAACCCTCACCCTCAGGACATCATGTGAAAGGCAAACTCCATCTGCCTCAAAGAAACCAAAAATAATCTGAAATGTAGAAATTCACTGTGGTCATGACAAGAATTAGTATTAAAAGAAGACTTAGAAATAAATTCTTGCTGCTTTTTTAAAAGTAAATCAGGCTTATTTTTTGTAGATGATGATCCCAAAATTTTCCTCCATCTTTCATCAATTCTTCTTCTATTTTTTGCAAGTTTTCGATAAAGTTCATAAGTTATAACACAACCTGGAGCCAGACATAGCATGCAGTAGGTACTGCACAATTTTGTTTCTGTGATTAGGAAACAGTGATTAGAAAGATAACATCTCAGTTACATGAGTCAATCAACACTTTTATGACAGCTTCCAAAACCTGAAGGCCAGTTGCCTCTCTTTCTCTCTTCTCTGTTCAAAATTAATTCAGAGTTTTTAATCTCAGAGTTGCAGAGGAAATCCAGAGATGGGTGCAGCCCTGGGGTTAATGGAAGCCCTGATGTCTGTCTCTGCCCCGTGTGAGGCCATATGGCAGGGGGGTTGTGTTCCTCTGCAAGTCATATGGTGCCTCCTCAGTCTAGGCACAAGCCACAGAGAAAGCCTGGGGCTCCCTGTCCCTTCCATAATGTCCCGCTGCTGACACCATTTGTATGCCTACTGCGGCACAGCAGTTCCTCCTGCTCCTCTGAGCCTGGTGTGTTTGGTCAGGATGCCAGAGAGGAATAACACTGAGAAAGGCAAACAGATGGGAGCTAATGCTCTGCTTCCCAGCAAAATATCCACCTAAACTGATCTGTCTTATTTTGTGTATTGGTATGTCAAGAACACTGACAGTTGAAGCAATGGGTAACACAAAACCAAGTTACCACAGCATTACAAGTTTATCAGCTGAGCTGCAGCTCTAACAGATTCAAATTCTCTCAACCCCTGTCAAATCTTGATAATTTGACTTAGATTAGTTTTTAATGGAATCAGAAAATATAATGCAGATCAATAGTACTTAGAAAACAGCTGCCATGTAGTAATGTATCTAGACTCATCTGTACAGTGAAATGCAGTGCTTGATACTAAGTGTTTGATAGTAAGCTCGTACTCAGTTTTACACTGAGATTGGATTTAGTGGAGCTCAGTGAATTCTTCCTGTTAAACAGATAAGAAGTTTGAAAGTTATTTGCTTTTCCCACATATTTTTGAGCTGAAACTTGTTGGATTTCTTACACTTTTCGTCAGAATCCTTAAATCACACACTTAAGTGAAATCAATTGTTCCCATCATTTATGTGAGGGCTAATTTGAACTAATTTCTCAAGCAAGTCTGTGGGAGCTGTTGTTATGAAAAAGGAGGCACAGATTTACAGGATTACTCACTGCATGTATCCCTGATATCTAAACCTCCTCTTCCTCCCCCTTCCTTCTCCACAGTGAACGATGCTCAAACTCAAGCGAACAACAACCTCAGGAGTGTGAGGTTTCCTTTGGCTGTGGGTCCCCGGGAGGGCCTGAAGTTAGAACTGTTCTTCTCTAGTAGGAGGAGTAGGTTCTATTCCATTAAACATGATTCGGTTATGAATTATTTCCATAACAGAAAAGAAAGTGATTTGAAAACTTCAATGGATAGCTTATGAATTTAAATGCTTTGCAAAACACTCCCATTAGAGAAAAAGAGAGGTGATAAAATGTGATTCAAGGTCCATTTCAGAGCATTTTAATGCAAGACTAATGTAACTTTTTTGCTCGAGATTTTACTAATCAATAGCTACATCAAGAATAAATGCTGACTAGGTTTCATGTAAAGCTTATAAATATTTCCATTACTAAAGCACAAATAGAATTTAATCTCATATTCTATATGGTCAGGTTTTAATACTTTAAAGGAAAAAATACAGTGCTTGCACACTTCAAAATGTTCAAATTAAGGTGGACAAAACAGATTAAAAAAGAATACTACTTAACATTTTCAGAAATCTCCTCAGAACTGTGAGATGAAATGGCTTCTTTAGCAAAGGTCTGGATTCTATGATGTTTCATTCATTTCCACACAGCCATGTAAGGAATAATCAACAATATTTCGTCCTGAACTCAAACAGCTACAGTGGTAAGAAAGTTAAACAAGAGTTTTGTTAAATAGTGTTCACTTCAAACATATTGAACATTTTCTTGCTTGCTTCTTGTGTTCTAAATGGTGCTAGCAAAAGCAACTGAAAAGCAATCAGATGTATGACCAAATTCTGATTTTAAGACAAAAAATAGTCATGTCACTCTTAAACGATAGCTTATGCATGTTAAGCTGAAATGGAGCTGCTAATAATTCCAATCAATTTCTCATTACTTTATTTTTCAATGGACCAGTAATGAGAACACTGTTTTTTCCTGTACTCAGGTCTAGTAAATTAAGTTAAACAACAGATGTTGAACAGATGTTCTCATTATTTTAGTGACTTGCTTTCTGGTTAGTCCCCAAGTTGTTTTACATGACTAAGTGTTGCATCACTCTCTCCATGACAGCTAAGTACCTGAAAGCATAAACACTCAAAATCTCATTAGCAGAAACGGGTTTATAAATTTTTGGACACCTCACTTCTCTGTTTTTAAAAATGCATATCAATAAAATAGATCACTTTCATACTGCTCACAGTAAAAGTGAAATTCAGGTAGCATACTAATTGTTATTTGTTGATAGTAGTAAATTCTTCCACTTAAATGTAGCATTCCAAGATCAACATTTCCTCATATCATTTTATGCATTACACTCTAAACAAACACTGAACATTCTTTCTCTTCAGATTTTCCTCTTCGTCAAGGTCATAGAGTCATTCTGAACTCATCACCGTGGTGATAATTCATTATGTTAACTACATCACAAATTAGACACTCACCAGGATTATAGGGGTTTAGACAGTCAATACTCGGAACAGCTACGAGATATTGCCCTGTGATGAGCATTACTGCAGTGCTGAGATGTAAGCATCAACAGAAAAGTATTTAATGGAGGCTCTACAACCCCATTAACACCTTGTCCCCATCTCCTCAAAGATAAATCTGTACCTTCCATTTAAGAGTGCTTTTACGGTAACCTTTCTCCCCAGTAGAAACCAGCAATGCCTGGTTTGGTTGCCTTTGCCTCCTCCTTGATCAGATGCCAGCTCATGCAGCTGGTGACCTGTTGATTTCCTAGAAAGTGGCTTGGCTCAGCCCCTGCTACTGCTGTGCCATCTGTGCACATGAGCAGAGGTGACTCCTCTGTGCCCCAGATGAAGGTGCAAGATATGCACTTGGTAAGAGGACTCAGCATTTGTATCTGGTCTGGGATCTTGGAGAACTGCCATTTAATAACATATCATCCAGCAGCAGTTGACTCCAATCACACAACCCTTGTCATTGTAGTCCAGGAAGTATGATTTGATCATGAGTTGTAACAGGTCCCAGGCTTCATGCTGCTCTAACAGGGCAGGGTCTCAGCACTAATCCAGGCTTGCTGTGTCCACAACTGTGTTCAGTCTGGTTTGGAAGTTGCTGAGAGAGGCATTACCTGTGGGGTCTAGTGCTTTAACCTCACCCTGTGATTCCCAATGTGGTGCCATCCTAACCGAGGCAGCAAGTCAGCAGGTGACATCAGGGCTAGAGGAGGCAACTGTGCCACTCTGGCTCTAGCTGGGAACTCCGAGAGGGAAGCTGGGGCTATGAGCAAAAAACATTTAAAAAGAAGCTAAAGGAGGTCCTAAGACTGTAGAGGAAGAAAGCCCCAGCACAGACATTGTACACGTCCCAGCAGAAATCGTAGGGAATCCTGACAACTTGCAGCAAATCCCTCTTTCTTTTGTGGGAAAGACTGTAAACCATCAGTCTGGTGACCCAGATGGACCGCGGAATAGTGAGCATGACAGTAAAAAAAAGGAGATGGAAGTGATTTTTTTTAAAATAATTTAAGCCATACTACTAATTACGGTTATTTTATCTTTTTTTTTTCTTGGTGTATTAATTTGGATAATGGCTGTTACTAACATTGTAATTGGAGTAATAATTGTTTATAGCCTCTTAATTAACTTGTTCATATTTTATTCAGGTGAATAATGAAATTTCCTCCATACAGAAGGATTTGTTCCCCTTTGCCCATAGCAAAGTATTGGGTATGCAGGTACTCAGGGATACTGCTTTACCCAGAAATGCTTTCCTTGTCTAACAGGTTTGGATACAGACATTTTCATGGCATGACCATAAGCACGGATACATATTTGTTTTTTCCAACAGTGTGGACTGATTTTTTGGTCTTGCATGTCATAATTACAGCAACTTGAGAGATCTACTTATGTATGTGGGGCATGTCAATAAATCCTTATTGAAACCATTTAGGATTTTTTATCATATAAAATTTCCTATTTAGACAACCCTATCCTGGGTATTTAAAAAAAATTCCTTAAGTATAGTTTAGAACGTTCTATAGTCATTTAATAACAATTATATCTTCTTCAGCATTTCACCAAAATTGGCTTATGTATTTAGTATTCTCTACTTTATGCCCAAATATCAACATTTCTGAAACCTTTCTGTACATTGCTCGGAAGTTAATATGACATTGTACAATTATCCCTTGTTAATAAAAACAAACTTTGCCTGACAAAGAAATTCAACCCTTCAAGCTTGAACTTTAGTTGTGGTAGTACAGTGGAAAACTACGAATTGCAATCAGAAAACCCTAGATTGAATCTACAGTTCTTTTAATCTGAGACTATCCCAGACCCTGTTGATCTTTAAATGTTGCGAAGGATAAAATACTGTAAAGGTAAATCTCTCAACACACACAATTCTAAAACAAGCCATTGCTTTCCATGTCAGGTGGTTTCAACTGGCCCACAGCCAAACAAAGCCAGAACATAAATTATATTGTTTTGGTTTCTTAAAAGAATTTCCTCAGTTGCTTTCACCCCTTTCAGCCTCTGACCATCTAAGCCTATAATCTTCCATTTTCCACTCTCCAGCCTGTGGCTGCTTTACGAGCCTTAAAAGCAAATGGAAGGTTTGCAGCCACTATTTCTGGCTAGGGTTAAGTGGTTTCCTTGTTTTCTATTTCTGGTTTCCTTGCTGGATTATCATGACATCCTCTTAAAAATGTAAATTCTTAGGTCATATGAACAGTAAGTGCAGAACAAAAAAGAAATGCAGATCTCAGAAATTAAACTTAAATTAGCCCAAACACAGAGACATGCTTAGGGATGAACTTTTGTTTCCTTCTAGCATTAATTACAGAAAATGGAGTTCCAATGAACACAGAAATGTTTGTGATTTGTTTCCCTGTTGGAGCTCTTTAGAATGAACAGCTAATAGAAAGGACTACCATGTGGAAGGATCAAGTGAATGTATAGCCTTTCCTGCTGCAACAGTGTTAAGCTAGTTGCTCAGTTATGTGGATTTTGGGAAAGCACAGTGGATGTAAGTAACCATGGTTGAAGCATTAAAATCTAACTGCCATTGGGTTCCAGGAGACAGGGAGTTTTCCAATGCCAAACTGCTGTGTCACACACAGACAATTGAAGTATGGCTTAAGAAACAAAGTTCATTAACTTGTATAGGGAAAAAGGTAATAACTGAATTCTATGGATATTAACATCCAATAGATGATCAAAGTGATCGAGAACACAAACCAGAGAAAGAGGATTTGCTGTATCTGACATGTGGGTCACAAGTAATTTGACACATGTAATTTGACAGCAGCCATCTCCACACTAACAGCTGAAGATTGATGTGAGAAATTCTGGCAAGTATCAGTGCACTGAAGATGCTTATTTTAGCACATGGCACTCCTTTGTCTCAGATGAGGGAATATACATTGCTAGGGTGTCCATCAAGCAAAGACAATTCAAGCAGGAGCAAAAGATTTCCATTTTTTTTGACAAAAGGAAATCCCAAGATAAGTTGAAATGTGATACTGTTTTTAGGTGAATGCAACATTTAATTTTATGCCATTTTTATACTGTTCACTCTAGTTTAATGTCACTTAACTTGCCAAGGACATTAACAGAAGACATAGAAGTAATGATTTCTTGTGGTTTAATCCTAGCCAGTACCTGAGCAGGAGGAGGGAAGAGAAAGCAAAAAACCCTCTTGGGTTGAGATAAAGACATTTTCATAGGACGACAAAAGAAGAGAATAATAACAATAATAACATTAATGCAAATTATGCACAAATGCAATTGTTCACTGCACACAAAAGGAAAATAAAACAATCCAATGTCTACTCTGTCTTGGAGTAGCAATTCTACCTCCTGTCTAGCTTCCCTGCTTCTACAGAATCACATAACTACAGACTGTTTTAGGTTGGAAGGGACCTCAAAGCCCATCTAGTTCCAATCCCCTGCCATGGGCAGGGACACCCTCCATTAGCCCAGATTGCCCAAAGCCCCACCCAACCTGGCCTTGAACACTGCCAGGGAGGGGGCAGCCACATATTCTCTGTTTGTGACATACCATGGCAGGGAGTATCCCTTTGGCCAGCCTGGGTCAGCTCTCCTGGTTGTACTCTCCCAGCTCCTTGCACACGTGGCAGGGCATGAGGAGCTGGAAAGTCCTTGAGTTAGTGTCAAGGACACTACTCTGCTTGACGCTGCAACTGCGCAGCAAGAACTAAAACTATTGGTATGTTATCAGCATTGTTCTCATTCTAAATCCAAAACACAGCACTATACAGTCTACTAGAAAAAAAATTACTTCCATCCCAGCTGAAACCAGGACATGACTGATGAGCAGAAAAAGAGAAGGCAGTAGTGCTTTGGAAGCCCTTTCAACAACCAGAGAGTATATGGCAATGACTTTCGGAGTTTTCATTTTACTGACCTCCTCTGAGAGAGCACGTATCAGCGAACAATTTACTATGCCTCAGGTACCATTTTGGGGGAGGGAATTTCAGTGTGATTACTGCTCTCCTGCTCAACCAAAGACTGAAATGATCAATGCTTTTGAGCCATTTTCCTTCTTGGATTGGTCATAATTACTGTGCTTACCCTTTGACTGAGGGCATGAAAAGGCTAAAGCTGTTCTACTAAATCAGACAGAAACAGGTGAATTAAGACAAATGAAACCAGAACTTTTTCCTTTCCTACTTAAAGGCACATCTATCTACATTAGTCAAGTTGCAAATGATGTATGTGTAAGAGACAAAAAGAGAAAGAACAGATCTTATCTTGCCATATATGTTTCCTATGTATGCATTTTTCTGTATCTTTACTTCCAAAACAAGATTCAAACCTAAACGCAAGTCAACTAGACTTCTAGAATAAAACAGCCTGACTCAGCAGGATGAGGGTGGAAAATGCCTCCTTTTTGAGAAACAAATGTCCCAAAGAAGCAGGGAGACAATTCGCAGGATTATGCGTGTTCATGTAGCCTAAATCTCTGGTGTTGTCTCATCTTTCTCTTGGCACCTGTAAAGCTGGCATGATGACACCACGGAGGCTGCAGCATGCTGCTGTGCTGTTTTTAGCTACACTGAAAACTGTGGTGGAGCAAGCAGAAAAATTGTACTGGTTTGCAGACAGCATAAACTAATTTTAGAATAAACTTGGAAGCGAACGATGCAGTTTACAGAAACGAGGTTGTGTTGTTACACTACTCTAGCATCAACACATTAAAAATATATTTCACTATTGTTTTTACATAATGTAAACCCACCTTATTTGGTACCAACCAAGGATACAGTAGCAAAGGAGATGGCAACAATAATTTTCAGTGAAACGTGGTAATTCTGAACTGAGACAGGCTGCTTTCACTTATAAAGAAGAAAGAGATACAAATCACAAAGAGTATGTGTCATGTCACTAGTAAACAAATACATACTGGCATTTTCGTTCATGCTCTTCTTTCTCCTCTTGTTTTTCAGATCTCAGTTTCCAAGCAGCCAGAGAGAAGACTGTGACCCTCTAGATATACCTAGATCTTTCCTTTTCTTTAACCTCTTCCACTGAACCCCTCTTACAGGGCAAATGGATGCTTAAAGGGCTGTTTCAATTAGAATGAAAAGATTTCACAGCTGCTTAAAGAGCTCAGAGGATACAAGCGCTTCCCCTATAAAATATTTAATTCCTCCAAAGTACCTACAGGTCATGGACTGACTGCTCAAAAATAATTGCATATTCATTTGTGTATCTTGCATGTCTATTTTTTTTTCAAAATACTAACTTCTGAAAACATCCAGAACACATGGAAATAACACAAAGCACTTTTTTTTTCTTGCTATTGTCTGCATTGATTTTTATGTTTCTGTTTATTTAAAATATTTTATTTTAAGGAAATAAAAGATATTTGGGACTTTACTGGCATCAAATTTAATTCTACAGAAGTTGTATTAGAAAAATAGCATTTCCACAATTTCTGCATGCCCAATCTCAAACATATGAAATGTATTACTCATAATGACTTGTGACAGTACATGTCTTATATGAACCATATGTCAGATGTCCTAAGTTCCTAGACTGTCCAGAAATTTGTGAGGTGATGATTACTCACATGTTTCTTCAGAACTAAGACCACAATTTTTTAGAGCTTGCAGTGAAGCCTGTGCTGCCTACACAACATTGTTCTGCATTCTCAGCTCATGCACCCTGGATGGAGATTGTTTCCACAGTCTGTGATTATCATGACATAAATTTGGCTCTCTACAAATGGAATGTTTTCAGGTTACAGTGCTGACAGTGTAAGCAGAAAGATTTTGAAAGTAATAAAATACTGAATCTCCATTCATCTTATCCTTTGGTACTGACTGCTTTATGATCATATAATATACTGTACAACATAATTAACTGCTTTTACACCTCTTCCAATATTTTATGCCCTGTTACTACATTTATTCTTTGAAAACATTTTTATAATTTCATCATTATAAACTTGAATGAATGGTTCTCACACATCCAGAAAGGATGCTTGCAGATAATTTTTTAATTAACAATAATTACTTGATTCTTGCACTGCGCTTTGTTGAGCAAAAGTGAGATGATTAATTTATTTATATAATCATATTAACAATCGACTAATTCTTTCTAGAGAAACCTTACTCCAGATTAAGGTGAGTTGTTTTTTTTCAAATACCAGGGATATAAACAAAGAACTAATTGGTCAAAGAGATTTCTTAACTTTTACAAGCTAGCACATGACATATATACAAACCAGGATTGAAGACTCGAATCAGGACATTTGTCTGCTTCTGAACAGAGATAAGTGCATCTGAATTTAGCTGTGTTAGTTGCAGGACACCAACAGAGAAACCTGATGCTTTGAGTACCCTTCAATGCCGCAGCTTTGCTTGTTAATCCATGTCTCATGAGAAACAGGGAGTTTCAGAAGATAAACTAAAACTATCGGCAGGCCAGCAGGGATCTTCTGAGTTACACCTCTTGGGATTTACAGTCTGGGACTCGCTTTTCATCTTCCTAATTTTTTTTTTTCATCCAATGGCATAGGTGCCCAAAGTTTTCTTTTAGGTGGTAATTAGGAGAATGAAAGGCCCTTTTATTAGCTAATGTACCAATTATTTACATTATTCAAATAAGATGTAGAAAATCGACACTCATTATCCAGTCTGCCTGAAGACAGTCAAACCCACAAATCCTTGGAAAGGGTACAGCTTCCACTCTGGCAGCTATTTTGAATGCGGATAAGACCACCTTCTCCTGCTGGGGTTACACTTTGGCACATTACTAATTCAGTCCTCTGGAAGAGAAAGGTGAGCAATTGAGGGTACATCAACAAACCTAAACTTGTACAGCTAGGTTTTAGGGATTCACCAGGGAGGAAAGACAGTTGGTTTAGGGGGAAAAAAGAATTACCTACCTGCCCTGTGCTATGGGACTAAACACCGATTTGTGGGGAAGAGCTGCAGTGTCACTGGTGTCTGTTTTCTGTGTTGTATGTGATGCTCACTCTGATAAACTCTGGGAAATATTTTCAGAGCAGGCTCACTGTGTCGAGCAGATCCACAGACAGAAGAAGAGTATGTTACTACTTCATCTGTGAATCCTGAAATACAGAGTGTGAGACTTGCTCTGTGCTATCCAGCACAGCTACGGTGGAAGCATGGCAGACTCAAAGGGGTGTCAGAGGTGCCTGGGCACCCTTCATGTATGTCTGGAGCAGCTTGAATTCATCTCTGCAATGTCTGCTCTGACTGTGACCATGTTGTAAGAGTTAGGTCTTGATCATGATCTTAGGTTTGTCTTAAGCTGCTCTGCATATGGTTAACAAGTCTGGCTCTTCAGATCTACTGTGCGATGCCTTTCTAGTAGCGCTGACATGGCAAGCTGAGATCTACTGCACGCATTCTGGGTGTGAGACCCCAGTCGAACTGGGCACCTGTGATTTATGGTTGCAGTGTTTTGGAACACTCCAGGGTACAAGTCTAGGTATCTCTGGGTGGCCTGGTAACTTTTAATGGCAAATATTTATCAGGTGTTGGTGTCCCTAGAGCAGGCAGCAGCTGAGTAGGGGTGTTTGAGCAAGCTTCCCTGTTTTACTTGGAGCAACTGAATTTATTTCTTGTATCTGTCTTTTAGAGCCTCTTAGATAAATTTGGTATTTTATATATTAAGATGCTCTACAAGGAGCTTATATATTCTTTCAGATAAGAGATAATCTCTTGCTATTATTCTGGTAAAGCTATAGAAATGACAGTAGAAATGTGGGTGGCTAAATTGTGAGTCAAGAGGTATATTTTAAAAGATATTTGATATTATCATTGGACATTTTATCCAGAAGATTCCTTGTCTTTAAAAATATTTTCCATGTGTATCACCCCATTTAAAACACTGAAAGTTTTAATAGTACTGAATTGGCTAATGAAATTCAAAAAGGAGTTGAAAATTAAACCTTTTTGAAGAGGAAATGGTTTTAAAAGTAAAAAGTTTAATATTCTAATCACAGGAAAATGGCATAGAAGTTCCTATACAATGCTATATAAGCGAAGCTTTTGGTTGTTCTACACAAAATAATCTCTATCCTACTTAAACTGATCATGGGCTGTATTTCTCAAATAATTCCTTTAACTTCTGAGTGCTTCACAGTCTTTTAAAAATCTTCTATGGTCTCGAGATAGGTGGGATTTCTGACTCTTAATAAAAGCCTGAAGGTTTTAATATTTTTTTGTGTGCCAGCTGTTCTGAAGTCTCATAATGAGACACTACCATGTTGGTTAATTTTATACATATATTCCACAGACATGTAATATACATCACAAACTGCAAACTTTTGCACAAATTATTTTAAACAATTTATTGTGGAGTGTCCTCCTCTGGAGATATTCAAGACTCATCTTTATGCCTACTTGTGTGACCTACTCTAAGGAAGCTGCTTTGGTAGGGGGTTTGGACTCGATGATCTCTGGAGGTCCCTTCCAACCCCTACAATTCTGTGATTCTGTGACATCACCTGATCACTTCACAGCCCCATACTGATGAGTCTATTTTAATGTTTACCTTGTTTGTGAGCAAAGCAGAAAGGAAGTATTTTCTCCTTGATTATACTGGTGAGATGCAGAGAGATAAAATGATTTTCCAAGACTGAGAGCTACTTGTCATGTCAGCCTAATGCCTTTGCTAAACAACATCCTCCTTTGATGTTTACCCAGCCATGAAGGTAGGAACAAGAATGGCCCACATATATACAATCTCTTGCCTTTCCCAAACAAAAACTTTGCCAATCATTTTGACCAATATAAACTCTCTCTACCATGTGGAATTGCGTTGAAGGCACTAAATTATGACATCTTCTCCAGGAAGAGTCTCCAACTTCTTCAGGAGCTCAGTTTGAGACTGACATTTTTAGTGAGATGTTGCTCGCAGTGTCTAGGATGAGTCAGCAGCTGAACCTACATTACTTTTGTAGGAAAATAAGTTGGAACAGTATGGCCCAATAAAGTATTCATTAGTAAAAAGGAGTAGGTTATGATGCTTTATGCCTATGACAGTTACCTGCATGAATATTTCATTAACACATTTTTACAGCTATCACAGAGATTATAGGTAGCTGTTGATTAGGCCTCCCACAACACAGTGATTATATTTCTAAAGCAGTAAGGATATCTTATGCCTGTGGTGGGCAATCACTATTTCTGATTTCTATCAGCTTTCAAGAGTAATCAAGTGACAGTTACCAAGTACTGCAGCTGCCTTGCTGACTCAGAGTTGCCTTCTATGTATTTTAATTATGTTATGATCCCACTCGCATCCTGGGGTGCCAAAAACCCTTTTACTGGCTTTTCAATGCCTGTTTTATTAGGTGTCAGTTCAGTTTAAGTAGTCAGACACAAATGCCTTTCACTTACATGCACACCAACAGGTAGTAAAAGCCTTAATGAGCATAGATTTTAAGCTGTAGTCAGTAATGAGTGTAGAGTGCAAGAGAGGGCATAAAACTTTGCAGTAGTTAAGATTATTTTTACTCTGGGGATGTTTTAATTTCAGAAGTTCAAAAATGCTTTTAAATTGACTTTTCTTTTTTTTTTGTGGATTTAACTTTAATGTAGTGCTACATTTTTAAGTGGGTATAGAGGGGGTGGGCAGAAATGACATCTGAAGATGAAAATAAAAAGTAAATACCAATTATTTCAGTTTTATACCAGTCATAAAAATATAGCATAGCAGAAGCTTCCGTGACATCTTTTAAAAAAGTCGGGTGTTTATTGTGTGCATATGTTCAACATGGAATATAATTCATTTTCCTCTGTTCATCTCAAATTAAGGGAAAAGTCAAGCATCAGCAACTCTACAGACAATGACAACAACAACAAAACCTACAAAATGCAAGGAAATGCAGAACAAGATGAAACAAGAAAAACAAAAGTGGTAAGAATGAAAGAGATGTGGCAGCTTGAAAAAAGAGAGATAAGAATAAAAAGCCATGCAAAAAAATGTGGAGGAAAATGTAAGACATTGACTCATAAAATAAATTTTAAAGCAAAAGAAGTTCCTACATGTGGCCTGCTCAGCTCTGTTGTGATGGGAACAGAACTGCTTAAGGGTGACAGCACCCAAGACAGGTAACTGATATTTAGTCTTCTTTTTCCCTGCACTGTCAGGAGGATGTTGCTCATATCTTGTTTCCACATGTTATTATAATGGTTTGATCCTGAAATGATGGGATTTGCATAAGAGAGAAAAAAATAATCTGATAAAGTTTTGGCTGTGTGGGTGGAGGAGAAAAATATTTGAGCACAGCTACACAATTTGAAACGTCCATCACCTCTCGAATCAGGAGTCTCATTCCCCTCCTCTAAAAGTAATCCTGCAAGTGTTGCTGCATCCCTGAAATTTAGGACCAAAAGGTGACACATAAGAGAGCACAGAAACACAGAAGCAGGCCTTGCACCAGCCTTTTACTGAGTCTGAGCTGCATGGATTAGTGCATGCATAAGTTTAAGAGTTGGTGTTAAAATCCTATTTTTAATCTAGAAAGGGTGCATGCACTTCAGTGACGGGACGCTGGCCATGTACAGCTCTGCACTGATGAGGTAGTTGTTCTACAGATGATGCCTGGCTACAACTAAACATCTCTGTACCAGTGCTCTGTGTTGTTTAACATCCTTGCTCTTCTAGTGGGAAGAACCTGCTGTTGAGTTGTGATGTGCAGAGTTCTGTAAACTGGCCCTTATCAGGGCCTACAAATCTCCTCCAAGAGCATCAGGAGCTTGCACAAGTACCTGGACTCTGGTCCAGTGTACCTTTTCTTCAGGCTTTCAGAAGCACGAGTTCAGGGATTTTTAGCATAACTTAGCTTTTTCTGTTAATATAGAATTTGTTTCACTACTTTTGCTTTTAAGTCCCTTCAAGAATGTCTCAGCTAGCTGTAAAAATAGAATGGAACATATGGAACCAGGTTTTTTTTTAGTGATTTTGATGGACAGTTCACAACAGCTATTTACTTCTCAATAGGAGGAAGGCAAAGATGTGTGGGTGGATGGCAGTCAAGACTGTGGGCTTTATCAGCCTGGCAGACTGCAACATGGTGCAGTGCTGCTTCAGATTGACGTAGGCGGGCTTGTTCACATACCCAGGTTTTAGCCAACCCAGGTTTTAGCCGTGGCATTGTGGGACAGGTTCAGCTACCTTTATTCATCGGGAAGTGCAGTGGAACATCGACTGAACTTGTGTGTGTGGAGCAATGTGAAACAGTAGCAGGAACACTCAAGTAGAAAAGATGGATTTTATTTGAGTCAAGATTTTTCTTATATGTTCTGTTTGATTCCCAGTTAATAAGTGCAACAAAGTGCTTATAAACAAGTGACTCAACTGGCATATTCTTTATGCCAACTGAATGCCAACTGGCATTCAGTCATTAGTCCTAGCCCAGCTAGGACTAATGACTGAATGCATCTTGAACATAGGGTTACCCACTCTCCATTTTGCATATTATGTTGTCCCTTCTGAATTAGGGTTGATGGAGCTTGGAGGATGCAGATAATGATGCTGACAGGCTTGGGATTTGCTCTGTGAAGAACCAAAAAGGCTTTAGTCCGCTCTGGGATGTCAGTCTTGTGACCTTACATAGTAATAAATGAATATAAGATCAACAGAAAGGAAAGCAGGACTAATTCATGGTATTCAGTAGAGGCCTTGAACAAATACTGTGATACTGAAGTTGCCCCACTGTATTCACCCATATTGAGAATTATATATTCAAAGGACAAATATATGCAAGACTTCCGGGTCCACCTGTATTACAAGACACTTATTTCATTCCGTTCCCTTTCTAAATGTTTTAAAGTAAGATTAAAGACTCTTTTTAAGATAGCTTTTTACTAAGCTGAAGTATAATCCCTTTCAGGGTGTAAAGTGCTTTGATATGCTTCCATGACAACGGACTTTATACATTAGATTTAATTATACACAACCACAATGCAGTTTGTAGTAGAGAGGTAGTTTTGTCTCTTTACTTATATTTCACACTTCATATAAATGGAAATGCTTTATGCAAGCCAACTTCAATATCAGAATTAGGTATTTTGACACCTTCTTTTGCGAACATGAAGCTATACTTTTTATAATGTTGGTTTAAAACAATTCTCTCAAAGGTACTGTTGGAAGATTTTGACAATCAAAATTGACATGAAAAAGCAGTTGATTTTGAGACTCGCATATGATTTTATTTCGTGAAATGTATTCTTGCTTCTTGTCTGTTTCCACACCAATTCTTCTGGAATGGAATAACAACAGGATGGCCAGTATGTTAGAAACACCGCTCTCTATATTTACAATCTATATGCCCATTTTTGTATAAAATTATTTTGTATAATCACAGGATAACAGCACTTGATCTCATGAGACCTGCTCACTTGTTGCAGTTTTTTTGGAAGGCACCAGGTTAGTTTTTCAAGTTTGGTATCTTCCAATCCTTGGAAACATGGATCTTCATTTTTCAGTGGAAAACCTTACCTTCCAAAAGATACACTTTACAATTGGCATTGCCAAGGATATTTTGTAAAAAAAGATCAGACCCAAAAAGCTTTCCTTTTCCTCATGTAACTAATAAAGATTCCTAACTGCTTTTCATTAAGCATTAAGCTTTCTCCTGGGCTCAGCATTCATCAGCCTCATTACTTTTGCAATGTCCCAATTTGCTGTCACACTCTGATTTAGAAGTGCATTTTAGTGGTACCTCTAAGTAGTAGTGGGAAAGTAAATGAATGTATTTTAGGGATAATGACACTGTTAAAATATCGTTTCCTATTTTTTTGCCAGTAATGTAAAGGAGTGGGGAAAAAAGGATCCTTTTTACAGTACATACCAAAGCCTGAGAATCTTAAAACAATGATATAATGGCAGTACTATGAATTCCCATTTATCTACTTCTTTCCTCTTGTAGTAGAACCCTAGCAGGACATAAGCATCGTGCAGCCGGTTGGTCACTCCCCCCGTGACAGGATGGGGAGAGAATCAGAAGGGTGAAAGTGAGAAAACTCATGTGTTGAGATACAGAAAGTTTAATAGGGAAAGCAAAAGCCACACACCCAAGCAAAACAAAACTAGGAATTCATTCTCCACTTCCTATGGATAGGCAGGAGTTCAGCCATCCCCAGGACAGCAGGGCTCCATCACGTGTAATGGTGACTTGGGAAGACAAACACTATCACTCTGAATGTCCCTCTCCCCCTTCCTCTTCTTCCCCCAGCTTTATAAGATGAACATGACATCATATGGTGTGGGATATTAGTTGGGTCAGTCTGTTTCAGGTGTCCTGGCTGTGTACTTACACACCTTCTTCAGCACCCCCAGTCTGCTTGCTTGTGGGTGTTGTGCGAAGCACAAAAAGCCCTGACTAAACACTGCTCAACAATAATGAAGACTTCCCTGTGTTACCAATGTTGTTTCCATCAGAAATCCAAAACACAGTCCCAAACTAGATATTATAAAGAAAATTTACTCAACTGTAGTCAAAACCAGCACATTAACCAAATTTAAAAGTCTGTACCATGCACTCAAACAATGGCTCCTAAGGTCACAAATATAAATACAGAATTAGTTGATGTTTTTTAAGGCAATATGCAACCAGAAGTTAATGAAAAGGACTACCAGGGTCTCAGGATTTTTTGAAAACCAGGATCTGACTCTTTATATCCAGATAGGAAATTTTTGCATTTATTTTCTTGGTGAAAGGGGGAAGAAGTATTAAAACAGGAATTGTGGATAGTGGCATTTCTGAGGTAAAGTTTTTCTTTTCAGGTTCTTTATATTTACAAGTAAGCCATACAACACTTTTAGTTCTCCATTGTAAAAGCCATGCAAAACCATCTCTCAGCAAAAAAATGCATTTCACCATTCCTAACCAATAAACATGATGTGCCAGATGCATCATCATCTGGTCACATCTGCACTTAAACCTCAAAGCGTACCAGTGTATAGGGATAGAGGGTCTTTGCTTTGCAGTCTGTGTTCTGACCCTTCAGCTTGCTGGAGAAATGTCACAGCACCATGAACGGTTAGATTTTTTTCTGTCTACAACTGATTTCCCTCAGGATTTATGCATGTAAATCATGTGTATTTAGGTATTTCTCTTCCATATGAGTGGAAAAGGGATAAAGGCGAGGTGAAATTTTAGAACAGGGTGAATGGTGGTGTTACAGCAACTACAGGACTTTTGAATTTTATACTTGAGATTGTAAGTCACTGTGATGAGTCTTTGATGATGAGTGTCTGTATCTGGTGAGACATAGTAATAATTGGAAACAACACTTGGCAATTCTTGGCTTTCTTTGTCTAATTTGTTTATTCTAAAAATAAGAAGCAGTACCAATAGAAAGGGAAAACTTTGCAGCTGGGGTTACACAACTTGAATGTAGGAGAAAAGGGCCTATAAGCTCCTTAGGAAAAGTGAAGAATTTGACACTTTTTCACAGACTGAAGAATGTGTCAATGACTGATTCTGCTAAACCATGAGTGGGAAACATTTTCATAGCTAGCTTAAAATGGAGCTTTATTTTACATTAAGATCTTGAAGCTTCGGACAGTCTGTTTAATGTAATATTCTTCTTTCCAATCCTACCAAGCAGATCTCACCTTTGATAGTCTGCTCAGTATATCTTTCATGTTCAGAGATCTGTGCACATAAGGTGAGCAGGGTAATGGAGTTAAGATCAGGCATGTAGATCTGAAAGAAAAATGTGTTTAACACATGCTCCAGCCTGTTTCCTTTTCTTTGAGGAAACTGCATATGTTTAGAAGGCCAGGGTTTTTTTTCCAAAATTATGTGTTTTCCTAAAGTCTTATCTTGTATATATATGTTGAGTTGTTGTTTATGCAATATAAAATGCAATAATGACAGAAGGAGAAGCAAAGAGAATTACCACACATTGATTATGCATGGTCAATAATGAACTTTAAGTACCTGGTGAAAAAATGGGAGGCAAATATCACACAGCACTTGGTAACAGAATGAAACAGTAGGGTAAGAAGAGGAACTAAATAGAAGTAAATAGAAGTAATAGAGGTTAGCAGTAGGCATGAGGTTAAAATTTAAATAATTGATTAGGGGGTTCAAGATGTTCAATTTAACATATATAGAACCAGGTTTAATTGAGTCTCTCTTTCATAGGAAAGCTGTGAACTTGAAATGATCCCAGTGTTTTGCATTAGAAGCCTCCAATGAAAACTTAAAACGACAAAAATCTTTTAAAGAAGTACTTGGGAGAAAGTACTTCTTTGAAATGATATACTGCAATTTATACAGGAATTTTTGAAATGATATACTGAAGATGAACTGTAAGACAGCAATGGTAAATTATTTAGAATATTGCTAAAGCAAAATTCAGTCTTACAGTATCACACAAGAAAGATCATGCAAATCCTGACAGAGACCCTGGCAAGATGTAAACTGCTGGAAAACCCTGTGGTTATTGGCATTTGAGAAAACTGAACACTGTTCATTTTCTTCTTCTTCTTCACAGAAAGACTACTGTCTATAAAGTGGCATCTGCTCTCCAACTGTAGGTATCACAAGATTCTTCTTTGAGTGTGATGGAACACTGGGACAGGCTGCCTAGAGAGGTTGTAGAGTCTCCTTCATTGAAGACATTTACAACTCTCACAGATGTGACTATGTGCAGCCTTCTCTAGGTGACACTGCTTTAGCAGGGGGTTGGACTTGATGCTCTCCAGAGGTCCCTTCCAACCTCTGGTGATCTGTTATTCTGTGATCCTGTGATTCTGCCCTAGGATAGTTGCATGAGCATTGTAGGCTGACATAAGGCAACGTGTCTGCAACAATTCTTTTTAAAGATTAATAGAGTTCATGTAGTCCTTCTCTGCCCATATAAAAGGAACAAGTGTACTTGACCAATAATTTAACTGATTTGTTTTCAGATTTTGAGCAAGGAAAGTCCGTTGCCTCCTTAGGTAATGTATGTCAATGCTTAGCTATCCTGAAGGTTAGAATTTTCTTCTGTCGTGGAAATTCACTCTTTATCTTACACTTAATGAACACGAGGAAGAAAAATATCACTGCATTCTTTTACAGAAATTTCTAAACCTCTAAAGAGCTATACCATTTTTCATTTTTTATATTGAACAATGTCAATAATGTCAACCTTTCCTTGTTTTTTTCCAAACTCCATGCCATTTCTGCTTTTCCTCTGCCAGAATTCATCGATTTATCTACAGCTTTCATAAAAGCCTAATGCTAGGTAGCCTTCTCAAGCTGAGGCCATGATACTGATATAAACAAACTAAAACTACATACAATTACATATACCAAAATCCCGACACTTCACTACTTTCTCTGGGGTTTTTGTCTGATATGATACATCTGAGAATAATGTTTGTCTCTTTTTTTTTTTTTTGTCTTTCAACAGCACATGGCTGGTGCTTATTCATTTGAGGACCTACTCTACAGCTATGTATGCTTTATATAGGTCTTCAGTCTTTTTAAATTATTTTGACTTCTCTTCTATTGGTCATATTTATATATTACAAATGCATCAAATTCTATGACACCAGATGATTCCTTCATTCATCAAGCTTTATTTCAGATTCTGTCTCTGTCATCCCTGATACAGCTACCTCAAGTTTATATAATAATAATTAAATTTATCACATTGGAGTAGTTGAATTTTGCATATAGTTATGACCTGGAATGAAAATAGGCTAGACATTTTTAAAGAATTTGACAGGAGTTAAGATGAAAATGTTTTCTTATATGCATTCATTCCTAGAGTACCATTTAGTTGAAATTATGGGAACTTTTTCTTGACCTGTTCTGAGGAAAAACAGAACACATTATATATGATTATTGCATTATTTTAATTTTCCTTCATATACTTAAAATTATTCATGAATGGATTCTATTTAGGTTTTGAAATGCCAGCTGAGTAGTAAATCATCAACAATACATTGTTAGTCATTTACTGAAATTATTTGTATCTGAGATTCAAAGCACACTAAGTAATTTTTTATTCAACTTGACACAAGGAACATGATCTTGTATGAATGTCATAAATGTTATTAGCTGTCCTGTGTGATCTCAGTTGTACACACAACACTGATTAAGTCTCTAGTAAAATAGTTTCAGTACTGTCATAATTTTAATTGAATTTTGATATAAGTTGTTTAATGGAGAGCAGTTTATGGGCAACAAGGTGAAAGATTCTTAAAATGAATATCAGAAGTATACTGAAGTGGAAAGGCAATGAAATTCTGAAGTTGAAATCAAAGAAGATTTCATTTTTAAAGGGCAAATAATACAAGGTATAGAGCAAAAATATTCAAGAAACCATCTTTTAAAATTCATCATATTAATATCAGCAAATGCATATTTTCACCAGTGAATATGAGGGAAAGTTTCTAGGAGTGATCAGTGAAATATATTTATGGTAGCAGAGCAAGGCTGCATTAGTTCCAGAGAAGGCCATTGAATTCTATTTTTTCTATTAAAAAATACTGGGGTTTTTATAACTTTAAAGTCCCATCAAACTTTAAAAATTCATATATTCATATTTCCTGCCAGATGCTCCTTGTAACCTTAATAAACCTATGATTATAGGCTATCATACATAAACTATAGGTTGTTCCACTCTTTCTTTCACCTATTGGGCTGTTACATTTCTGTGCTCCTGGAAAACCATGGGAACTATTCCTGGAATTAATCCAAGAGAAGGAAGGATTATTGGTCAGCTTGTTTCTCCCCACAGTCATTAATGGTTTGCCACCTATCCTGAAAAAGAAAGGTTATTTTTTCACTCATTATACTGTGCGGATTTATGGGAGAAGGCTGAATGAAGGAATTTTTGGTAATATTAGGTTGACATATTTTAAGTAAAAAAATGGTTGTATTACTGTAAATTAGAGGAGAAAATGAAACCTTTCCTGAGATATAATCTCATAAAAATAATTTTTGAGGAGGTCTGTCATGTGTGAAAGGAATTCCATAATTGTGATTCTCATATGCTGCTTTTTTCAAAGCATCTCAGCATTTTCGTTACAAAATTTGACTGGAAGACTTACCGATAGCCAGTGATGCCTGTCATGGATACATTAGCAGTATCAAAAATGTGGTTTAGGCAATAGAAATTGGCAAAAGGAGTCCACAAGTTGTAACAAGAGATTTGTTTTCACTGTTTCTAGTTGTGGCACTTATATCTTCAAAGCAAAAGATTTTAATAGAAAGATCATCTATTTTTGGCAAAGCTTAATAATTTTTAATATGTGCAGAGATTTATGATTTGGTGGAAGTTAAAGATGAAGCAGAAAGTATTGTTTCACAGTCCTTCAAGTAAAAAGTCCCTGTGGGTTTATTAAAGCTGATGTTAAGCTGGACAAATACTTGCAGACTGCCATTCCAACTTCAGTTCTATAATATTAGCACTGTTTTTCAAGTTGCAGGCAGTTACTCAATATATGAATAGCTACTGTTTGCAATAGGAGTAAAAAGAGGAAAGGAAATATGCTTGTGAGTACCAGAGTAGTCCTTTTCCTTATTTGCATTCTCCTTAGACTTACTTCTAACTAAAGAAAGCGTGGGAAATTTTGTCACCTTTATTTTTGATGCACTCAAATCTTGGCTCCCAATCTGTCCCATTTAGTTGTTCCAAGGTGGCTTAACAAAAAGGAAGGCTATACAATTTTATATACATACATATATATATATATATATATACACACACACACACAAATCTCATTATTATAAAGTTTAATCATTACAGGAATTTTCAGGCATATTAATAATTTTTTAACTAAATTAAAAATATATATGTATAACATGTAAAGCTTATCTGAATAGCCATGACTGTGAAAGGATTTAAGTTTCTTGTTTGTCTTCAATATGTCACACTTGCCTCAGTGAATCAGTTTTTAATATTCTGTTTTGTAGGTAGCGCTAATATTTTAAAGAAACCCCAAAACATCTGCTGAATGCTGCTGCTCCACCAAGGATCATCCTCAAAGACTTTGTTTTGAGTGGATATCTAAATAACCTTAATTCTGTATTTGCACTAATCTCTAAAGAACACTTCAAATTCAGACACATCATTTTGTTATCTAAAGCAACCATAAAACTCTTAAAGGTGACCATTACAGATTGCACACCAAAATGCTTTCAGTTCCTATTTGTTTCCTTGTTCTCATTGATGATGTTTTCAGAAAACTAATCAATATTAGGTCCTCAATTCCTACCTTCTAATTATCTAATTAGGTACAGAAAAAGCACAAACCACCAGGCTTTTTTTTTTTTTTTCAAATTCACTTATTTTATATCTTCTCCCTAAGTAAGGTTATCTTGCTCCCTAAATTTTAATTTATTAAGTTTTTCACCTGAAAGCAATCGCCCTTGCAGTCAATTCCCGGAAGAAAACATCTGCCTTTTGAATTAAGACAGCCTATAAATGAAGACATACACTAGGGAAACAGAACTATATTCTCTTTCAGAAGGTAGAGGTATTTCACTCAGGTGATATTCTGTCATCAGTCAACTGTTCTGAATTATAAATAGGCTTATGTTTGAACTTATGTTTTGGTTTATATCTGTGCTATGTGCAACACAACTAGCATACATTTCCCCACCTAAATTCCCAAGATTCTTACACTTCGGATCTTCTTTATTAATAATTTTTCCTATACTATTTGACCTTTACTTGAGCTACTTGAGACTTGTAAATCCTTTGACTGATAGCAGTACTGGCCTTCAAATTTTCCTGAGACATGTATTTACGTGACAGCTGTGGCTTGAACACTGTCTGAAAAGGCACATCTTAAAATTGTGCAAAGATGAACTCTTAATAAATGATTCCTACTGAGACCTTAAGTTTCTGTCTTGCATTTGAATATCTTGTTAATGGATTAAGATAAAATTAATACACGGGTTAAATAGTATCATAAATAATCTAATGACTTCATTTTCATAATATAGTATGCATGAAAAATTCCCTTTTACATGTTAGATTCAGGACTGCATTATCTCTGATTTACTAATCATTTGAGGTTTGTTGGTTTGTTTTGAGGGTTTTTTTGTGTATGGATTGAGAAACACCAGGTAAACAACTTTCTACTAACAGAAGCATGTATTTGAAGAACAGACAATATCCAAAATACAGAGAGATTTCTAGTATTTTCTCAGTCAAACCTATTTCCAGGATTCCTGTTCCAGTGCACAGGAGATTCCTTACATAAAGCAGAATGATTTTAACTCTTTATGGTCTGGTATGGAAGGCAAATATGAACATCTCAGACGTAAGATACCAGCCTATATTTTGAGGCAAACTGATACCCGCAGCAGTGACCATGCTGAAGCTGTAGATCAGATTTCCACACCCCCCACTCCCCTTTGGATATTTCAGATCAGATTTTCAGAGAATAATAAACAAATTAATCAGTTTGTAACCTGACTTTTCTTTCACTCTTACAGAAGTAAATCTGGAATCCAGTGAACTGCTATTTTAATTTTAATTTAATTTTAAGATAAACCCCAACAGTTTGAGGTGGTTTTTTTCCTTCTTTTCACAACATTTTCAGAATATCTTGCTTATGCATAGATCAGACCAGGCAGCTTTGTCTCTGGGGTGATTAGATTAGAACTCTAGGCTAAGGGAGTTGGGCTTGTTCAGCCTGGAGAAGAGAAAGCCCCGGTGGGGGGACCTTATAGCAGCCTTCCAGTACCTGAAGGGACCTACAGGAAAGCTGGGGAAGAACTGTTCTCGAGGGCATGGAGCAATAGAGTGAGGGGTAATTGTTTTAAACTACAAAAGGATAGATTTAGGATAGATATTACCTCCACAGAGTAGCAGAACACTTAGAATCACAGAATCATAGAATGTGTTTGGTTCAAGGGAAATTTAAAGATTAGGCTTGACAGGGCTTTGAGCAACCTGATCCAGGAAAGATGTCCACTGCTTACAGCAGGGGGGTGGCCTAGATGACCTTAAAGGTTCCTTCCTACAGAATTGTTTTTTGAGGCATGTAGTATGGTGTCAAAACTTACTATTACCTAATATTGAGCACCACAGTACTTTAATGTACACAGAAGAATGATTCTGCATGATGAATGCAAGCCTGAGCTTCTACAGACCTCAGAGGTCTGTCTTGCATTCATGATTTAGCTAATGCTAAACGACAACAATTTTTTGCATTGCAGGTGTTCAGCAGCAAGCATGAACATAATGCTAAATAACTCTATTTTACAGCAGATTTAGATTATAAATCTGTCATATTGCAGTGAGATTGAGGTTTTTCACAAGTGTTTCCAAGGGAGGAAAAAAGGCCAAAAACACAGGATCACCAAGAACACCTAATAACATTTTTGTTACTAGCTGTTACAGAATTTGGACCAGGGTACATTCTGAGTTGTATCTGTGCCCTGAACTGGTAACCCTTGCATAGTGTTTTACTTTTAGTCTTTATATTTATTAAATAAAACCTTACACATATTATATAAAAAAAAAAAAGAAAAAAAACGGAAAAAAGGAAAGTCTCATGATAAAGAAGTATCTATAAATAAATACAACTCTGCAATGTGTGAGTGTGAAAAATATGATTCATTAAATCAAAAGGTTCTTTACTGAAATTGGTACGTTGCCCCCCAGATCTGAAATGCTATTTTGTCACTCGGCAGACTAATATTTTGTCAAGCCAAGCACAGGAGATAATACTTCCTCTGCAAAAGGACATTAACATTTAAATGGAGAAGGCAATGAACAGTCTAAGAGAAGGACACTAAAAATTGCTTCTGAATCAATATTTACAAGGTGAGGGTTGGGAAATATTATAGTCTCCAAGAGACCCCAAAAGGGAACAAACATAAAAGCTGGGAATTTTTGGGGGGTTTTGTTTTGCCAGAAAGCATTCCGGCAATATTCAGTATTGAAAGGGTTCTGAATATTTAGCTTTGATAAGCACCTATAGCTTGCCAGATAGTTCAGAAGGAAAGACAGACTTATATCTTAGATTAAGTATGATTTTCTTTCTTTTCTGTTATTCGTGTTGTAATGAAATTTTCAACTGTGTTGTCTAGTTAGGATTTTATAAATAAATTATTGTATTTCCTTTTACTTGAGTGTGGCCTCATTAGGAGTAAAAGCCTAATAATAGTCAAAGATACAGAGATTTAACTTGGAAGAAATGAAGATAATTTTAAACAGGGTTCTGGACATTTCATGTAGTGGTGAGTACTGAACTTCAATGACCCAGGGTTTCCAGAGAAGAATATAGTATTACTCTATCAGCACAGGTACTTAAGAATGAGTATTGCAGTGTTATAGGAAGCCTTGATCTAAGATACAAGACTCAAAATTAATTTTCCAGGTTAAACAACCATTTCTGAGGTTAAGCCAAGTCTCCATTGTGACCACATATAGCAGCAATGAAGGGAGCAGACTGGGAAGAATTTCCCGAGTGAGTACCTGGCATATGGTTTGGGCAGGAATAAGTAATCATGAATTATTCATACTTTGTAAACTCAGGAAAAAAGCAGTGTACTGAAGGTATATCTAGAAGTAGAAAGGAGATACAGGCCAGATTTATTTTACATTAGAGGGAGTCTCTGCTGTGACAAATCTGTGGAGTTGCTCTAAGTCTGAAGACCTTTTTGTCATGAGGCCCTACCAAGGACTGTTTCACCTCTCACAAGTATTTGAAAAGTGAAATAAAGGTGGCCTAAAACAAATGCTAGGCCCATTTATCCCGAGTTGTGACATATATCCCACAGTTTTTCCATGCTATCATGAGACTCACAGAGATCTCAAACCTGCTACAGGAAATGTCTTTGATAGTCAAAACCAGGAAAGATGCAAAGTTTGAATTTTCATTAACTAATGCAATATATTCCTGTGGGACTGAAGGTATTGAGATCAGCTATTTCTAAGCTACTACTGACTTGTACCCATTGACAACACTGAAGATTTTACAAACCTGTGAAATTCCTTGCTTTAACATGCCTGACATATATTCAATATTAGAAAAATGATAAAAGGCATATCAGATATCTAAAGAGGATAGCAGAGCTCTGAGGTCAGAACATCTTCCCCTTTGCTTTTGTTTTTAATATAATTTTCGGGATTGGCTTTTCCCTTAGAAACAGAGCAAGACTTCAGCTTCTCTGACTTCTCTCAGAGCTGTCTTTTCCTATCCATGTGTTGTCCTTTTCTCCTCCATTCCCATCCCCTTCCCAAGAAACTATCTGCTATGTCTGTAGTAAGAGGAAAGGGGATGGCCTTTGTAGGGTATCAGGGATGGGCTGTGGAAGCAGAGCAGAGAATCATCTTGAAATTTGGGAGTAACTACAGTCTGCCTCAGAAGCAAAGCATGCCTTCTCTTCATCTGGATAGAATGAGAGAATAATATTCCTGTAGTTTCAGCCTCTGAGCATTTCCATTTGCTTAATTTTTTCCTTTATTGATTCTCAGTATAAGTTATAAAAAAATACGATCTTACACCCTGAAGTCACTGCAGTTTCACGTCAGGTGAAAAGACTGGTCTCCCTTTAGGATTCAAGACATCATTTAAGATGATACAGACATCTAAGATGTTGTTTTACTATGAAATTTAAACCCTTACACCTGTAACTATAATAGCTTTGGCCCTTCATCTTGTATCTTGATCACATAGCTTGACATTAGAACCATTTTATTTTTTTCTTTCTCTTCAGCCTATGTAAGAAGTCTGAACACCATGGGAACAAGATTAGAAGTATAGATGCATATTATCCTGAATGAAAATGCTTACACAGGTCTTGGGGCCCGAGTGGCTTTGTCTGAGATATGCTTGGTGTAGGCAGTCAAGCAGCAGTAACCAAGGTCAGTGAAAGAGGGAAGTTGCTGATGTGGTAACAAAGTTGGGGAAGTTCCAAGAAAGGAGGATACCTGTCTGAATAGGGGTGTAGCTATAGAAGATAAGGTAGCCAATCAGCTTAGCTTGTGATGTGTGTGTGGCGCGTGTACGGAAATGATTTCTTATATAATGTCACGGAGTTTGCTAATAAAGTGGAATGATTCTGCATCATATCGATGTGTCTGGTCATTCTCGGCCCGCATGGAACTAAAAGACCCCGGCAAACAGGTAAGATGCACCTCAGAAAACACTCTAGCTTTCGACTTAGCTCTTTGTCCCTTTGTTTTATTGTCAACAGTAATAATAGTTACAGAGGTTGTATTACTACAACACTTAGCATCCTGGTCAAACAGAAGAATTCCACAAAGTTTTAGGTATTGAGCAGACAGCAAAGTGCCAAAGTCCTGCCTCACTTTTCTCACTCCTCAATAATACCCTTGTGTTATCTCTCTCTATTCTAATTCCTCTTATTAGCTTTGAGGATGTTTTGCACTGAATATATGAGAACTTCTGCTTCTGAGATACTGGAACATGGTGATGTCTCCAGCTTATGAACTTGCATGCCAGTCTAAATCAGTAATTCATTTACTCCACCTTTGGTTATACCTATCTCAACTAGTAGTAGTCCAGGGCATTTCCAACAGAAAATTATGGAGCAATGAATTCCCATGAAATAATAGTCTCACTATCATCAGTAATAAAAAAAGTTAGCTTATAGATTCAGCAAAAAAAAATTCTGTTCCCCAAATCATTCAAACAAGATCTTTTTTCTTGGCTAAAATACCAAACTGATTTGAAAGTCTTGTTTTCAATATATACTATTATGCATCATAACAATTACAAGAGTTTGTGACTGTAGCACCTTTGACATTAAGTTTTCAATTCTAAACCAGTTGTTCTGTTTTCTTTCTTCTTCCAGAATATTGCATAGTTTTTCTGCTTTTTCTCTGCACACTTTGGAGATAATTATTTGCATTTGCAATGTGTGCGGGCATCACATCTGTCTCAGAGTGAGCTGCTGTGTTCACTACTCAGTGAAGCAATGAAGCATTTGAAACGCAGGAGCATCCCTCAGACATCGTTGCTAGTTAATGATTCTTCATGCTCTGAATGTTGCATCTCTTGCATCCTGTGTCTATTAATCTTAAAATGACACACCTTGCAGTATTGGTAGTCTCACTAAGAAATAAACCCAACAAAACCCATAAAAAATGAGAGGAATCTTTCAAGAAAGTGTGTGTTCAAGCAATAATGTAACTTGGTCATTTCAAAAAGAAAACAAATGTTGAGAATATTTTTCTATCTCTGTTCCTCTACAAACAAGATACATTATCTTGGAGCTAGTCATGGTTAATCAGCCTTCATGCAAAGAATTCAAAATTATGTAAGGCCCCGTTGCTCTATTCTGATGCTATCTTTATTTATCTTCTCCAAATCCCTCCTCATGTCTGGATATGTGGCAAACATTAGGTTAGTAGGCTGAACGACTGAGCAGATGTGAATAAAAATCTGTGATAAATTCAGTGTGCAGGAGGCATGGAACAAGTATAAAATGATACACCAGTGAATTCAGACCCAATTAAGGAAGAATTTGCAATCTGGCCAACATGAGGGTGTAAACCGAAGAATAACTTGCCCTTTTGAAAATGATCAATACATTCTTAAAAGGCTATTGGGGGAACATTTAAAGGAAAAGGTTTTTCAATCAAAATTTTAAAGAACAATATATTTGGGGTATATTTGTAAGTATCTTAAATTACAAGATAAGTTCTAGCAATTAAGCTCGTGGTGTGAAACACTGAATGGTAGCCTCAAAAAGGAAAGGTGGGTAGATTTGCAGTAACCTATATAGAATGGCATGGGGGTTGTACTGTAGAGCTTCATGATAGGATTTGACTGGCTCTTCTTTCTTAGATCCTGAAAGCAAACTAGAGTCCTTTGCATTAAATACCACCTTAACAAAAAATCGCCTTGAAGGCTGCCATCAAGGAAAAAGGAAGAAAAAGAAGGCAGCAGAGAAACTGGTACAGTGAACTATCATCTCAATACAAGTGACTCCTGTAGTTAGAGAAAAGTCAAGGTCTCACTGTTTATTGAATGTTGCAATTGTCTATTACAATATTTACTTTGAATTACAATTTTTTTTCTCAGAATAATACACGAAGATTTTCCTCAACACATTTTATAGCATTATTAAAACATAAAAGAGATTAAGTCATGTAAAAATTGAAAGATAGAGGTTTTAAAACCCAATTATCTCTATCAAAAAGGGTCATAATGAGTTCTGAGTGTCAAGACTCAGAAGGTTCATACTAAGCTAAAACCTGAATTAATTATATTGTTTAATAAAAATAATAATTTTATTTTTTCCAAGATTGTACAATACAAAATAATGTAATATTTTGGTCCATGTACTAAAGAATATCAAGAGTATTAGGAATTCTTATCAAGTATTTACAAAATTTTCCCACATTTCAGGTTTTTGAATAGGCTTAAAAGTCATGATAAAAAAACATGAAAAAAACATTCTTTTTTTCTAGTATCTGGTTGCAACCAGACTGTCCCTAAAAAGCACTAGGGGAAAAAATGATTATTAAATAAAACTATTTTTGAAAACAGAAATTTGAAATCTTTAGTTGTTCTCCTGGACTCATTTAGATTTCAGCTTGCTAGTGACAGTGGTAGAAGATGACACTAAGAACACAGGATTACATTACAAGTGGATCAGAAATTCCTAAAATACATATTTCTTAAAATATAAATTGGAATGTGAAAGAGAACATGGCTTATCTGGCTTCAGCATAATGGATTGATTTCTGCACAAAAAAACCCATGTTGGGCAGTTTTATTTTGGTTTAGGAGACTATCCTTGTGTAACAGTGCATATTTCAACTAAAACAAAAGAAAATCATTTACATCTAATCATTATGGATCTGAAATAGAGCTTGTGGAAATTAGTCATTCAGTAAACTTATGTTCTTTGATGCAGGCCATGTATGAAGGAGGAAAATGCTTCTGATATTAATGACAACAAACTTGTTACACATTACTGGAAATTCTGCAGATGTAGAGTTACAGCAATATGACATGCTGACAGAATTTCAACTTTGTGAATGTGAAACTGACTTATCAGCTGCTGAACTATAAAATGAATATAAAAGTGAGCCTTAACATGCCTGTAAAATGTGGGCATGAATGATACCGTAACCTAAAACCTGGGCAGAATCAAGGAAGACTACAAAGCCCTCGATATGCAAGCAAAAAATATTGGTACTCAAGTTATCTTTTTTCCCACTTTACCCAGTTAGAATGGGGCAGCCAGAAACAAATGTATAATGCAAATTATCTTCTGTTTTTGTGGCTGGTGCCATCATGACGGTTTTGGCTTTTATAACACTGGCACATTCATTGATGACTATAGCCTGCTATGGAGAGATAGGATTCACCTATCTAGATGGGGCAAGGGAATGTTTGGCAGAAGGCCAAGGTGAGGTGGGCTTCAAACTGAAGAACTTGGGGCCAGAGTCCAAAGTAGCAATGATCATGCCACTGCAACCAACTGGTTAATAACCTAGGCCAAACAGAACAGGGACAAATGTTCCTCCCAAGATGTGAAGATGAGCCACCTCAAGTGTATGTATACCAATGCATGCAGCCTGGGGAGCAAACAGGAGAAACTGGAGCTCTGTGTCTAGTTATAGGAATAACTGAAACACGGTGGGAGAACTCAGATGACTGAAGGATCATGATGGATGGCTATAGGCCGCTTCATGAAGACAGACAGGGAAGAAGAGGTGGAGAAATCATGCTCTATGTTAAGGAGCACCTTGAAATCAGCTACAGCAATTGTGGTAGCCCTATCAAATGCCTTTGAGTCAAAATCAGAGGAGTCCTCTCCAAGTAGGCATCTGATACTGATGTCCAAACCAAGACCATGAGACTGACAAAGCAATATTTGGGTCACTTAGGAAGCTGTGGGTCATAAAAACCTGGTTCTTACGGGTGACTTCAACTACCCAGACATTTGTTGGAAGAACAATACGGCAGCTCACATGGCATTCATCAAGTTCCTGGAGTATGTAGGGGACTGCTTCCTCATACAAATTGCAGATGTGCCAACCAGGAATGAGGGACTGTCAGACTTGTGACCCTCAAACTGAGAAAACCTGCTTTGCAATATCTCTATTAGTCATAACCTTGGTTGCATTGATCACAACATTGTGAAGTTTGAAATCCTGCTGAGCATGCTGAAGATTAGTACTAAGACAAAGGTTTTAGATATTAGAAGAGCTCACTCAGTTGGGAGGAATTCCTTGGGAAGATTTCATGGAGGATAAGGGAGTGATGGGAGGTTTTCAAGCACAAAAACAGCTCATGCCCTTTAAAGGTAAGAGACACCCTTGGCTTAACTCTAAGCTTCTGACCAAAAGGGGAGCATAACAGAGATAGAAAAGCAGATGAATACCTGTTGAGAACTATAAGGGCATTGCCAAAGCATGCAGCAATACAGTTAGAAAAGCAAAAGCTCAACTCTTATTCAAATTGACCCTCTGCATCTCTATGTAAAAAACTGTAAGAATGGGTTCTATAGGTAAATAAACAACGAGCTGAAGCAAAAGAATGATATTGTCCCACTGATAAACAGGAGAGATGAATCAGTCACCAACAATGTGGCAAAGGCAGTGGTTCTCAGTACTTTATTCCCTCTGCCTTTACCAGCACGACTATGTTCCAGGTCTTGGGGCTCTCAGAATCCTAGCTCTCAGAGGAAGAAGAGTTGGTATGAGAACTACTATAGGATCTTGAACCTTACAAATCTCTGTACCCCATCAATATCCACCTGAGGATGTTAAGAGAGCTGGTTGACATCATTGTGAGGCCAATTTCCACGATCTTTGAGAAGGCATGAAGATTAGCGGATGTCACAGAAGACTGGAAGAAAGCTAATGTCAACCCCATCTACAAAAAAGGACTTCAAGGAGGATGCAGGAGATTTTATATCCATTAGTGTTACTTCAATCCCTGGGAAAGTTATGGAACAAATTCTCCTAGAGACTAGCACAAGTCAAACAAAGGCTGTGACTGGGAAGAGCCAGCCAGGATTTGCCAAGGGCAAATCACGTGTGACAAATCTGATTGCCTTCTGTGATAAAATAACCTGCTCGGTTGAGATGCAGTGAGCAGTGGACATTGTCTACCTGCCGGAGCCCGCTTTTACGGCGCATACCGGGGTGAAAGTACACATCAACGTGGTGCAGATTCAAATCCGTTTATTTCCCCTCCCACACATCTTTATATACCCTTTGGTCCCAGTAGCCGGGAACATCCGGCAAGAGTGAACTTATCATTGGTTATAGTTTTCCGATTACGCAACAAATACTCGGTCCTGATTGGTTAACGCATAAAAGCCCGCGAATCTCAATCTTCTCAGTCACTCCCCTTGTAGACTTTCTTTGTTCCTAGGGAGTCTTCCGGCTCTGAGGCAAGGACAGGATTCCTTGTACGTGATCAGGGCCCCAACATCTACCTGTGTTTATCCAAGGCTTTTGATGCAGTTCCCCACAGCTTTCTAGAGAAACTGATGTGTTATGTTCTAGACAATTGGTCCATGTGGTGTGTGGGGAACTGACTGACAAGCTGCAAAAAGAGAGTGATGGTAAATAGCTTTTTTGAACTGCAACCTGTCACAAGTGAGGTCTCCCAGAGGCTGATGATGGGCCCAATGCTGTTTAACACATTAATTAGTGATCTGGATGATGAGATCAAGTGTACTCTGATGAAGTGCTTGGAATAATATCCCCAGGGAAGTGATGGGTTCCCCAGTATTGAACACTATTAAGATTTGTCTAGACAGTGTCTTACCTGGGCTACCTTGTCTAGATGGTGTTTTTGTCCAGAGGGAGCTGTCGGCAAGAAAAGTTGGTCCAGATGATCCCTTTTAAACTGGTATTCTATGATTGTATGTTTTCATGAAATATCATAAAGTGAATTATGTTCACAAAGCATAAGATAATGGCTAATATCAGCTTTATGATTATTCTATTTCTGTTTCTGCTTACTCAAAAGTTCTTTGATGACCAAATAGTTACAGATAATTTTTCTTGGTGTGTTGCATACAATGATGTTAGTGCATTCCTGTACTTGCAGATGCCCACAATTATTTAAAAACAAACAAACAAACAAACAAACAAACAAACGTATCTATGAGGATTTCAGCATGGTTCATTTCCACAGTATTTGTTATACTCTGTTCACTTTTTTAATCAGCATCTTGGTAAAAAGCACTGAATCTTTTTTAATATAGCAGGCATTCACCCTACTGAAGGTGATATACTATACTGAAGTATATAATCATTTTCATTCAGTTTAAATAGGAACAGATTAATATTAAACAATGATAAAATGGTATCAGAAAATGATTTTGAGTATTACACTTCTTTTTCTTATTTTTGGTTATTATAAGTGCATTGACTCAGGCAATTCTCTTTAAAGTGTTCAAGTTAGCACCCAGGTTTGTGGAAAGCTTCACAAATAGTCCAGAACAGAAATATGCAAACACTTGCTATTTTGGAGTTAAAAACATTGTAGGAAACCAACCTTCAGAATGCTGCTGCTGAAGTAGAATGGGATAGAAAGTTGTAATAAAATTGCTAAAGGGAGTAAATTCTCAGGGAAAATCATGCACTGTTGAAATACTAAATCTTGTTTTGCATTCCAGCAAGCAGAAAAAGAGAGAGAAGCAACAAAGAAAACAGACATCATCTTAGATTAGTCCAACGTAAATGAAAGAAGGAAAGCTGAAAATTGTAGAAGAGTTGATTTCACTACATGTTTATGTTAATAGGGTATTTGACTTTTGAATGCTTCATAAACCTTGTTATGTTCAGTGCTATTTGAGGTAGTAAAACAGCTGGAACTCTGCCAGAAGCTTTAATTGGAATCAGCTTAGCAGGAGCTGACAAGGTTTCCTAGTGTTTAGTTTCAAACTTATTATAAAAATGCAAAATTATGTGCTATTTATTTTCTATTCCTCTTTGGTGTACACCCATAAAGGTGAGACATAGCTATGCTAGAAAATAATTTTTTCTCACAAGCCCCAGGCCAGCATTTTGAAGAGGGCAGTGTGGGTACTGTTGCTTATAATTAGATGTTTCCTCACACAAAAGACTGCAGAGACTCTCTTTTTTTTTTTTTTTTTTTTTTTTTTTTTTTTCACATCTTGGTTATTGATTAAGCCAGTGTGTCAGATGGCCACAATAACACCACTGTTAGCAATGTGTGACTCAGCAATGGGATCAGAGGGCATCACCAAAGAAATGTCAGAGGACTAGTCGGATTAAACTCTTCACCTAACAATAAAATAGGAGGCCCCAGACCAGGGCATCTTGTCATACAGAAGGCAAGAATTATTGTTTTGCAGCACCAGCCCTGCAGGCTTGTCCGTACAGAGAAACCCAAATGACAGAATTTTGTCCCAAGAAGCAACTGCAGCACTTGAGCATTTGAAACTGATTAAAAACTTTGATCCAGGACCATTAAAAGATAATTCATTCATTATCTATAGCTACAAATTAATAGATTAAAAATGTCTTTCTCCCTTCAGATTGTCTGCGTGATCTCTTGGAATTCTGTACTTGATAAATGTAGGTCACACAGATATGTAACAAATATAGATAAATGACTTCCAAAGGCAGGAATGAATCCCAGGATAATGTTACATTGTCAGGAGGCCAAAAGTAGTCAAGAAAGTCACGTCTAGAAAACATAGCTTTCAGAGTTTTAATAGAAAATCTCCACCTTGGGAATTTTCTAGTTCATGAAAATGCCACCCTACCCACCACCCCCCTGCCATCTCACAAAGCCATTTTCAGACAGCTATTTGCCATCGCTAACAAACCTCACCACATGTACTGCTGCTGCATGATGCAATTCCTTCCCAACTTCAATGTTTACATGGATAAAGTGAAAGTAAAAGCAGGAGATAACAAAGACATCTTTGTTTGCTATTTACAATTAGTTTTAATCATGACTGGGCAACACAAAGGTACCGACTGAGATGAAATAATTTCTCCAGGGCCAACAGAATAGCTTGATAGCCTTGCTTCCAGGCACAGGCTCAGGTTTTGCAAAGACTTGAATCAGAAGGCTGCATTTGCAATCTCAGACCCAGGATGGCTTTTGAGTTCTCTGGCCTGCGAATCTAAGGGAAAGTCAGATCATCTGACAACTTATCACTAGCTCAGTGCTGCAGCCCAACAAATATGATTTTGGATGTTACTTGTCAAAGCACACCAACTTAGTACTGCCCTAATAGTGCAGTGCTTCAGGACTTGTCTGGGCTTGCTTTGACCTGAGCTTATTTTTAGTTTCTTTTAGGTGTCATAACAACTGTCTACCTGTCAGGTGTCTACTGACTAAATTTGTCCCAGCTGATCTTTTCACTCTTCCACAGTGCAGTAAATACTTTTAATTAATAGACAGTAATGATAACTAGCAAGTCTATGTGGACCAAACTCTTTATGACCCTAGAATAAAAATGCACTGTAAAAAAAATATGCACATATGATGATGATACAGAGGCTTCAGCCTGTAAAAATCCGTAAATCTTCATGGTCAGTCAATGCTTACAGAGGAGATGCAGGTCTTAGAGACAGATGAACCCTAGGTTAGCAAAGAAAACAGAAAAGCAAATATAATTTGGAATTCAGAACCAGGAAAGAAAGTGAGAGAAAACACATTCTGTCAGATAATGTAAAAAAAAATATAATGCCAAATGGACCCAAAATTGAGCAGAGACATGCCCACACCATTGTCTTCACAGTCCTCCTGCCAGAACTTGGCTTGCGTAGGAATTATTGTACCTCGTTCCCCTGCTCTTCTTGAGGAAGCCAGCAGGGCACTGGAAAGCAAATGTAACCCGAGAGGAATGGTAAGTAGACATATAATACCTGTAGCAGTACAATTAAGGAATTTTTCCAGCAATAATAAGGTAGTTCAGACAACGACTTTTAGTTTAATTGCAGCTGCTATAATAACTGTTTATTGTGTTTGATTAGCCTGCTAAGACTTTAATTAACATAACAATATGTTCTTGGCTCTGCCTATGAGTTGTAGCTCTTTTTTGTCCACAACAAGATTTTGAATGTAAGAGTGAGTACTGCATGTATGTACCTTAGATTCTCTGCAGCAGAGTGCACAAATCTGTGGGACAGGAAAATTAAGTCTTTATTCGAGAACTGGTAAGATCATATAGTTATGTATTTATCATTCTGTTAACATTAAAAAAACATTAATTAAATATTCCAGCTACTGCTCCCAAACCCAATTTTTTAGGATTGTTCATTTTACATACTTATTTGTTTCTTGGGAATCTCACCCTCAGGGAAGCAAAGAAATCTGCAGAATTAAACTCTTGCCTGCCTTAATAATTTACAATCTGAACTAGCTGTACTGTAAATGAATTTCATTCTATGCCTAGAAGTATCAGCAAATAACTATGAGAGTGTGATTTGGTTAACTGTAACTAATGAGAAAGTGAAGTATGTAAAGAGACATAAAGTGCTTCTCTGTCCTCCAAAGGTAGAATTAAATGGGAAGAAAATTTGCCTCAGTATTCTATCATTTCCGGATTTTTTTTCACCGTTGTCTGAGTAACTCCACAAATAGCAAAATAAAAAGATTGTATTTTTTATGTAGTCTCCAACAAACATTCATACTGTCTCTGATGGTAAAAAAAAACATTTATAAGAAAGCAAGAGTCACCAGAACTCATGGTTCTTGTATGAGATCAGTAAATAAGCAGTAATTAGAAGCCAGGGTTTGTTTATGCGTTATTTGTCTTGTTGGGTGCAAAGACTTTGCAAGAGGGCAGCTGAGGGAGTAGCTGACATAACTGGGATGACTGTTTTTTAGTTCTAGGATCCTCTGTAGTGCACATAGAAGCAATCTTCTGTGTTCAGAATTTGGCTGATAAAGTTCAATATTTTCCACTATTGTAGTCATACTTCATGTAGGAACACCCGTCATAGCATCAAGTAGTAAGAAGAATCAACACAATTATCATTAATAGCTAATTCCATGTTACATCATTTTCATACTGCAAAGATAAATGTTATTCATACACTTTTTCTCCACAATGCAATGACTGCATTTCAGTGTGAATGAAATTCCCTTCCTTTAGATGCCCCAAAAGGTATCCATTATAAAGATAAGGAAGAGTTTTACTGAAGGCCTAAAATCATCCCCCTTCTGCAGAGAAAGCAAGCTGAACAGTGCTGTCTGACTGAGCAGCTGACAAGAGATTAGCAAAAGCTGAACATCTCCTGCCCACCAGTAGACAGCAGGCAAGGTTGAACCACAGGCACTGAATGAAGGCAAAACCAAATTAGAGTATGAGCTAAAAACCTATACAAGTACTGCAAAACTAGATTAAATACAATTTTTAGATCTGCATGAGTGCTGCACTGGCATTCAGCGAGACCTGGCCAGGCTGGAGAGCTGGGCAGTGAGGAACCAGATGAGATTCAATAAAAGCAAATGTAGAGTCTTGCACCTGAGAAGGAACAACCACAGGTATCAGTACAGGCTGGGGAATGACTTGCTGGAGAGGAGCTCTGCAGAGAAGGACCTGGGGGTCCTGGTGGATGACAGGTTGGCCATGAGCCAGCAGTGTGCCCTGGTGGCCAAGAAGGCCAATGGGATCTTGGGGTATCATATCACTATTTGAGTGCTGTAGATAGTTAATTTTTTTTTTTATTGAAATAGCTTTGAATGGTCTGCGTATGCATCTATTTACACAACAGTACATTCACCTATTAAGAATCTTATTTTTTCTGCTCTACCAACAAGCAGGTACATGATACCCAATGTGAGCTAATGTTTCTACTATAAAATGCAGTTGAATCAAGTTGTCTGTATAATGACCAAGATTATTTTTACACATGGACTTTGCTGATCTCTGCCAGTCCCTTCAGGGTCTGAAAAGAGAAGCAATCAGAAGCTGAGTCTAAGGAGAAAAATAATTGGACAAAGAGGGAAATACTAGACTATTTTCTCTTTTTAAAATATTGTATAATAGATAATAAAAGGATGCCTGACTAACATTGTATGAAAATGTTATATAATTTTTTTTAGAACTGTAAATTGAGGTGTGTGTTCAATGAGCAAGGAATACAGAGAGGCAGAAAGATAAGTGGTCCTTGATCAAGGTTTGTAAGATTAGATTTTCCTGAAGACAGATGCAGATATTTGTTGCGGGCACTACTGCTTAAGGACAATAGTCAAATATTTACATACACAGGTTGACATCCATTTAAATCTTTTCCACTAAAAGTGATGCTGAGACACTTTTGCTGTATTTCATAGGATCATAGAATGTGTTAGGTTGGAAGGGTCCTTTAAATATCATCTAGTCCAACTCCCCTGCTTTGACATCTTCACTAGATCAGATTGCTCAGAGCTTCATCAAACCTGACCTTGAATATCTCTAAGGATGGAGCCTCCACCACCCCTCTAGGCAACCTCTTCCAGTGATCTACCACCCTCGTATTGAAGAACTTCTTCCTAATATCTAATGTCTAATTTACTTTGTCACTACTGATTACACATGGTTCTGTGAGGACACAGTTCCAAGACTGTACTTTTGATGCAATTTTGACTTCAGTCAAAGTTTTTTTGTTGTTTGCTCAAGCTCATAAAACCCTAGAAAGAAGGCTACATTATCTGGATAACCAAGCCCTGGCAATTTCAGCACTTGTGCTAGGCTGTAGTGTCCCATACAGGAGAGTCCTTCATTTCTCATTGGAGTTATGAGCACAGTGGACCATCTTTATACAACCCTCATTTACCCACTTTGTATGTGCTATGTACAAGAAAAGCTAGCTCATTCTTACTCCTTAAATCAATCCCATCATGCCTAAATTGACCATTTTTCATATAAATCTTTGTCACATTTCAAAAGGCTGTAAATATTCAAGTGGCATATATCTTCTACAAATACTACTTTTATAAATTGGCAAAGCAGTCACATAGCCAATGTACGAGCATTTGGTCTTCCTAGCATGTCCTGCAAAGTGCTACCCTGTGAACTGCAGTTTGGTTTCTGAGAAATGTTACAGAGAAGTTTTCCTTTTGCCAAGGTTTTTCTTACTAAATCCTACTTTCTGTGAGGGAAGGTGACTTCTAGCACAGTATTACTTATTACTAATCCAAATGCCTCTTCAAAATATTGTGACTATATGAATAGTTATACCTATGAATAGGAAAAGGAGCTGTATGGGTGGCTATGTGTGTGACAGAAATCTGATTTCTACCAGCGTGCATTGGATATTTATTATTGAAGCTATGAAGCTATGTCATAATAAAAAAATACAGAAATACAGAAGCTATATTTTAGCATAGGGATTATTCTACTAAACAAGCACATTTAAAACCACTCAAGATGTATTTCAAAGGGATTTCTATATTTAAAATTAAGGTTTCTTTCCTCAGGATGCATTTTGTGACATGCAAGTTACAGAAAGGTAACTCAAGGAATCATTTCATGTACCACTTAGTGCTGTACAACATTTATTAATTAGACAATCTAGCATCAGGATGAGGTGGGAAACTGCTGCCAGCTGTTGATCTTTTGCCCTTTGAAACTCTCTTATGTTGAGGGAACAGCAAGAAGTCAAACTCCTTAAAGTGGGAGTTTTGGGGACTGAAAGGTGCTCTCTGGCCCTAAACTCTGAGTCTGTATATAAATCTGAGTGAACATGTTATTGAAGGATGGTTAAGTGAAGGAATGTAGGTTGCTGAGTAAAAGCCCACAGCAGAAACTTCAATTTATGTGTTTTACAGACCAATTAATGAGGTCACCCCTCAGTCTCCCCTTCTCCAAGCTAAAGAGACCCAGCTCTCTCAGCCTTTCCTGATGAGGAAGGTGTTCCATACCCTTCATCATCTTGGTGACCCTGCATTGGACTCTTTCAAGGAGTTGTAAGTCCTTCTGGAACTGAGGGGCCCAGATCTGGACACAATATTCCAGGTGCTGTCTCACTAGGGCAGAGTAGAGGGGGAAAAGGACCTCTCTTGACCTACTAGCCACCCCCCTTCTAACACTGGAACTTGATGTCCCTTTGCATCCGCAACAGATGTGGAAATCCACATCACTTAAACCTGTGTCATCTTTCAAAGATCTTAGGCACTGCTCATTACAGCAAACTCACAGACAGACATGTCTAAGCAGATGCTGTTACGCTGTAGTTGGGTGGGATTTTTTAATTTTATTTTATTTTTATTTCATTCACAACAAGATCGTATAAATAATTCATACTGTGAAGTAACTGACCTGTTTAACAATATAGCTTATTTACCAGTAGTCTAAATAAGTAATCTTAGTACAGTCACCTGATACTGATAGGATTTTAAAAATGGCATTGTGTATTATTCCTTTAGACTCCCAAGAAAATCCCAGCCTGGGATGTTAGCAGCACACAAGAAATATTAAGAATACAGATATGTCGGGAGTTTTACATAATTATGTATAGGATTTATTAGCATTTAGCTTAATCCCAGGAATTTTGAAGCTTAACTTGGTTTAAGTTCTTCACAGACTTTGCTAAGTGTAAATTGCGCTCAGAAAATCAAGGTGTTTTTTCCCCTGATCTTTTTCCCCCTTTGAAAATGTCATTAGTGCAGATCAAAACCTTTTTCACAAAACTCTCTCATATTTCCTCCATAAACTTCAGACAACCCTTTCACGAAATAATCTTGTGTCTTCAACTCCTATAGCCACTCTGCTGGGGCAGAATAAGCTACCTTTTCTCACCAAATCTCATTACTTAAACCCATAGAGCCGTGCTTAATTGTGTCCATGCTAATGACCTTTGCTAATCAAACACTTTTTTAAAGTGCTTGGATTTTTTTTTTTTTTTATAAAGACTGAAGGGTTCAGCAGATCTCTGAGAGAAGTCAGCAGCTTTAACCATCTGCCTGTCTTTCAGGTTTGTATTGAGATTTTTCCTTGTCCTTCCTGCACATTGATTTTATGAACACTCATGTAGAAATAATTTATGTTTTGCTCAACATTTTTCACAGGGAGCACAAATACATAAGACTACTTGGAAATTCATTGAGAGGAAAAACAGTTTTGTTGGAGAACACATTGTAGTAGAGCTCAAGATGGTTTTAAAATTTAGATTCACTGATCTTTCAAGAAATTAGAGACAGAGATCTCTGCATGGTCTACTGTGGAGGCACCAAAGTAAAAATATGCAGCTGTAGGGATAGGAATTAGCTGATCCCCTCGGACTCCACAACCAATCAGTGGGGTCAGTTTTTTGAGTGTCAGGGAACTTCCATGATCTTTTCCATGGTTTCTGGCAGTTTTGCTAGTTATCAGCTCCCAAACCGCTTGCCATAAACCCCAGCTTAAACCTGGGGTATCCATGCACTTGGTCTGGCCCAGAGGCTAAAGACTTTCAGGTGCCTCTCTCAAAGAAAGTCAGAAACCTGTAGTTTTATATTCTAGCTCCAGGCAATGCTCTTTTCTACTTTAGAGTAGTAGGTAGTTGACTCCAGCTACAGCTGATGCTACAAGAAACTTATGCTCTGTGAATAATAAAAAGTCAAATACCTAGGCACAATTTCCTCTGCTGTAAACTAGAATTCTTATTACCTTCTTCTATCAATGCTTTGTGATCCTTGGATGAAAGGCTTTGCATATTATTACATTATCTTTGTTCCACACAGAATGTCAAGACCTGAGTTTGGCCCTGCAATATGCGTCCCTAAACACTGTCAGTTGCACGGTGTCTGGCACAGTGGAATCAATTTAAAATATCTGTCTTTAAAACCAATGCTTCTTCACATTCATAAATAAATAAATAAGGGAGGAAAACCCCCTTAGTAACAGAAGTAACAAATGCTTTCGGAAGTAGTCCTAATCAAATTTTAGCTTTTGAATTTTATGACAGAAGAACTTTATTTAAAAAAAAAAATCCTGAGGAGACCTAGGGGTGATTATTGCACTGGCTGTTTTTCGTTATTCCATGTGGGTTTATGGAAAGTCTCACTTTTTGCATGCTCCTTGTTGAACCTGTAGAATAGAAAGCAGTCTGCAGGTGGAAGTCTAACAAAATTATAATTTACTACCACTATTTTCTCTGAATATTTTTTTTTTCTTGTAGTAAGCTTATCCTGGAGCTTTTTCCAGCCAGTGTTCTCCAGTTCAGCTTTACAACCCCATTTTGCAGGGCTTATCCAGCACTTCATTTTCTAATAATTTAAAATTGATGAAATTTATTGGTTTGATCTTTAACTCATAGTCATCCAGTGTTTCACTACTGTCAGTATATCTCATCCTCATGATGTCCTTGTGAAACAGATAATCTGCATCTATATTATGGATAGAAAAGAGGAGACACAAAATAAACATGGACCATGTTGCAAGATTCTTAAGTTAGCACTGAATTCATTGCAACTCCTCGAGAAACACCATGTATAGCTGATTTACTCTGTTACCCATCATAGGGTTATCTGATGTAGAGGCAGGGTCTGGGTTTCTTTTATAATTTTGTTCCTGAGTTCAATTGGAGTTGCCTTATTTCTAACCTATGATGTAGACACACCTTAAGATGTGAAAGACTGAGCTCCTCAAAGGTATATCAGATGCTTAACTCCCTCCAAACTATCTAAGTGGAAACTAAGCACCCAAAAGTCTGTGAGGATCAGGGTCTTTCTGATTTAATTATGGTCCCAAAGGTCAAGCAGGGGACTGGTTCTACAACCCATGCCAGAGGTTAATGCTGTTGCCACTTGATCATCTGAATAGGGATTTTCTTCCAAGCTTTTTTAGCAGAGAAATCTATAGATTAAAAGGCTTACCTGTTTTTCAAACTCAAGATTTGGCTGAAATTTATCCTGCTGCAAATGAAAGCATCTATAGAAATGTCTCATACCTTGGCCACCTGTAAAGGAAAGCTTGCACATTTTTCCCAACACCAGATTAGGGCTAGTCTGGTAGTGTTTGTATGAAGAAGAGTGTTTGATCTGAGCATTTCTACAAATAGGTATAAAAAACAGTAGGGACAGTAAAACACCTGCACACAGAATTATGCTGGGTCTACAGTCAAAATGTACATTTATGGAATAGCATCAAAGCAAAGAATAGAGCCTGAAATAAAAGAAACCCAAAGTACATTATCTTTGATTTTTTGTTAACCTCAGACTCATTTTTCTGAAAGTTTTTTTTTCCCTCCAAAGACATTCTGCACATTTCTCTTATTGCAGTAAAACAAAACAAATAAAACATTTTTTTAAAGTATGATAAAACATTAAATTTTTAAAAAAGACTGTTTCCTACTTCTTACTATAATTATTTATCTACATATTTTGGATTTGGCAAGACTGCCAGAGGAATGACCTTGTTCAGTACTTCAATTTATGTTTTCATTCTTAAGAATTTGAGGTGGCTTATGAGACAGCAAATGTAAAATACAGGAACACATCTTGAAGCAAATGCATTACTTTTATCAAATGCATAAATTTTTATTTATGCCATATAAGAAGCTGCAATTTTTATCAAAATTGCAGCTTCTTATATGGCAGAAGCCCTAAACTATAAGAGTATAATAAAATCAAACCTGAAATTTCCAGTTTTATTATATTTTTATCTTGTCAGATGAAAATCTAATAAGGACTGCCTTTGATAGCAGGCATCTAAAAGAAAAGTAAATGAAAGGGAAAATAAGTTAGGGTTTTATATGGCACTATATATATATATGNATATGTCAATAATGAAAGTCTTCGTGATGGCACTCTATATATATATATATATATATATATATAGTGCCATCACGAAGACTTTCATTATTGACATATTTTATTGAGGGCAAAAAGATTTTCAGTACAGCTAAAGAAAAGTGTCCCTCATACATGCTCTTTAAAGTACAGTCCAGCGCATTCAAGGCCTGAGCACAGGAAGCTAAACTGAACTGTGTTCAGAAATAATTTTTTCTAAGGTGTTAAGAGAAACAAGAAGTGGATATGTGGAGTTAGATCTTACTATTTCTGTGTTGTCTGTTTTTCTTACAAACATGTCTATTTCTTAGGGAAATCTCTGATATAGAGTGAGAACATGTTAAAGTTACTACACAGAAAGCGAAGACTTGGTGTCAAAGTTAAGACTTGGTTGACCACCATAACTGTAAGCCTAACTTTAAGCAAGGTGAAGAGACCTTCATTTCTGAATGGGGACGTATATGTCCTAGCTGAATCTGTACATTAGACAGATTTCACGGCAAATTCTCTATTACAAGATGTGAAAGAAGTATTTGAAATAATGTGGTAAAGAGCATTTACATGCCATAAAACAGATTGTGTATGTTTAAAAATATGTTGTCTCTGAACATTTTTAATACGAGAAAAATATTTCATCTGAATACTATTTCATGGAGATGGTAAGAATGAAACACATTTAACTTTTACAGATGGTACCATCCTTGGTGTCTCTCCCTTCCCAGTCCCCCATCTTTTAGCCAGAGTTTTGAACATTTTCTGGCTTTGTTTTTGATAAACACAAGATGACTTTTTTGGTGTGAAAGCCAACACTTACATTTTGTCTTGTGCTACTATCAGCAGAAATTGTGGATGATTAAAATACCTCCAGAAGTACATATCTTTTTGTCACTAATTATGATTTTCTTCCTTTTTCTGTGCTTCCCAGCCTGACTCTCTCCTAGTAATTCTGTTGCAGAATCATAAATGCTAGGATCATTTTAGCATAGAATATTGGATGTTTGTTGGATTTTTTTAAGCTGAACTGTGATTATATTCCATATAAATATAACATATTAACCCGTAGAGGGCCCTGACAAATTAAATTCTAATTTATATAATCCTGCCTAGAAGACTAGTAATTTGTCAGAAAAGACAAGACACTGGGGCCAGCAGAAATCAGATGGAGTATTGTATCTCTCCTGGGTACCGTATCCAGTTTTGGGATCCCTGATACAAAAAAGACAGTAAAGAGTCCAGCAGAGGCCACAAAGACGATTAAGGACTGGAGCATCTCCCCTATGAGGAAAAGCTGAGTGAGCTGAGGCTGTTTAGTCTTGAGAAGACTGAGAGGGGATCTCATCAATGTTTATCAATATCTGAAGTGTGGGAGACAAAGGGAGATGGCCAACCTCTTCTCAGTGGCCTATGGGGACAGGACCAGGGGCAATGGTCACAAGTTGGACCACAGGAGGTTCCACACCAATGTGGGATAGAATTTCTTCATGGTGAGGGTGATGGAGCACTGGAACAGGCTGCCCAGGGGAGTTGTGGAGCCTCCTCTGGAGACATTAAAGACCCCTCTGGACACCTGCCTGTGTGACCTGCTCTAGGGAACCTGCTTTGGCAGGGGGGTTGGACTCGATCTCTCAAAGTCACTTCTAACTCCTACAATTCTATGATTCTGTGATTCTGTGAAATCAAGACAGTAAACTAACAGGACAGCAAAGCCATGAAGCAGATTTTCTGAGTCTCCTTTCCAAACTATAAGGAAGAGTGAAATTTGAATGATCAGAAAAAAAGCAGGAATATATGGTGTAAACCATTATCTCATCAAATACGGCAGTGTTCAATAAAGAAGCCCCATGCATTTGCAAGAGTTTCAAGCTTTTAGGTGTTTGTATCAACACTGTCTGGGTTTAATGAAAAGGTATTGTTTTGGGCTCAGTATTTTAGTGTGAAGCTGAATGTGATATGAGCTCACTGACAGGCGTCATGCTTCCTTTGACCAGCCATATTTTACTGTTGCTTGAGCAGTAAGTCTTCCCAGTGAAAGGCAAAGCTCGATTCCTGGCTCCCTCTTTATGAATGCCAGAAGTTATTCAGAATGGTGGCTTCACACATCACCAACTCTAGTGTGGTCACTTGTCTTTCACTTAGCTGTTTCCTTTTTTTTTTTTTTTGAGATGTTTAAGGTATTTTTAAGTTGCTGGTAGGAATAATGTTGCAGAAAAGTCCAGTGCTCTCTCAGGTGTGAGGTTAAGTGGTGTTTCAACAGCATCTCTAGGCAGTGATAGTTCTGTGGAACACACAAATGAATTACAACCTTTATTTCTCTTTTCTTGCTTTGCTTCACGCCAGTGATGATTTTGGTCCCTGAGGTAGATCTGACAAAAGAGCTAAGGGAGCTCGAGTTGTGGGATGGTGTGAAGCAATGAACTCACTCTGTTGTGTAATAAGAGAGGTAACATCTGTCTCATGGCAGCTGGTTCTGCCCCAGTACTAGATGAAATTATCTTTGTGAATATTTTATCAGATCTGTAAGGGACATGATGGTGTGCAGCCTTTATGGGATGCTATTTTTTCCCCCAAAATTCATAAAACACACATGGAAGGAAGGCAATTCTTCAGCAGTGGTTTGAAGCTTGTTTTAAACATGAAGAATATGAAAGAGAAGAAAGAAAGAGAAGAAAGAGAGAAAGAGAGAAAGAGAGAAAGAGAGAAAGAGAGAAAGAGAGAAAGAGAGAGAGAAAGAGAGAAAGAGAGAGAGAAAGAGAGAAAGAGAGAGAGAAAGAGAGAAAGAAAGAAGATGCAAAATATTTCTAAACATATACATGTGATCATACACATTGAAAACCTCTTTCCCTGTTTTTCTTTCTACAACATGAATCTAATCTGAAATTTCTGACCCCAAATAAGTCTTTGCCATACTAGAAAGTAAGCTCTAATAGTAGTAGATGTATTATAGAGCATCTTGCATTTTACTCACTGGAGTCCTGGAAAATGAGCATACTGCCATCATTTCTTGATATGACCTTGTTCTGAAGTCCAGGCAGTCCTTAAACTCATTTCCCGTATCTCCTAGTCATCCCACATTGCTTTGCATTAAGGGGTCTGGTTAGCTGTCCAGAGCAGTCTACGAATGGACTTTTAAGTGCAAATTATTTGGTGCTGGAACTGTGTGTTTGTCATTCCTGGTAAAGTGGATGATCTAAGATTTCAGCCCAAAGGTTATACTGCAGTACAAATAATAAGTGATAATTAATCAGAACGGTCTGAGCATGAAAAGTAGCACTACGCAGCTCCCCCAGGTGCCTCTTCCTGACATGAAGAGTTCACCTTGAGGATGAATTGGCGGTTCATTCTCTATGCCCATGCAATTTCCAGTCTCCCTGAGAGGCTCTATTAGCAGCAATTGTGTTTGTAATTTGTAGATATGTCAATCACCTCATTTCATATAGGCCACTGAACAATTATTAGAAGGCAACAATTTGGGTTACTACTGACCCAGGCTGAATTTCAGCTGGTAATTTACATCTGAAAGACTCCATATGGTATTACAAAGTCCCCAAGCCTGCAGTTTCCAACTGTTTATTTAATTCAGGTATGCCTATTAGCTTTTACACACATTCACAATCCACACAAGTGCTTGTAGTTCTGAATGGATAAATGCCACTGCTTTGGCATTACACGTGGAAAACATGGTTTGCTGAATGAATTTGTGTGGGCCTAGGACATTGATCAAAAGTTTTGGTGATTTCAGAGCATTCAGTTACTTTCTGGTTTTTGTTGTCCCAGGTTTTCAGATTGGGGGCTTCATCTCTCATTCTTTGGAAGTATTTATACAGATGCTCTTGTCCTCATTTTTGCTGCACTTCCCAGCCTGACTCTGCCCAGGCACACAAAGCTTGATGCTTGAGCTTGCACCTGGGAGACCTGGTGAGTCCTGGGACCTGCCAGCAGTACGGCACTCATGAGAATTCACTCTTCCTGCGCCAAGGACTGTGGGCTCAGAGTCTTGGAGTTGCTTTACAACAGTCATCCCTTGAGGCAAAGGTTGTCCCTGGACAGGACAAATATAATAAGTTTCAGAGGTTCAATTTCGATTGAGTAGATGTTGTGCGGTTTAGGTAATTGACTTAATCGCTTGTTCAAGGTATTATTCCCAAGAGAATTGCTAAGATATTTGAGTACTTGGGAGCAAGGCGAGTACTACTGTCTTCACTAAAGCATTTACCACCAATGCTATGTGTGGGATTAACAAAATGAACTAAAAACTCACATAATGTCAGATTTTACAAAAAAATCTCATTCTTGCCTAGCTCCTAAAACCACAAGGGAGCAGCCTTTCTTAAGGTTTCTCAGTCCTTTTGGTTATCAACCAGAAAGTATAGAGAGACACAAATGAAAGAAACTAGGGTAAAACTTTCCATACATATCGGAGATTTCAAGACTTGACAGTGGTAAATTCATTTTGCTTTATTATTATAGTCAGTGTTTTGTCTTGCGTAAAACTAAGTGTGTTTGGTCCAGATCTACAAGAACTGATCAGCATGCTGGGAATTAACTAGGAAAGTAAATGGTTTGCTGCATTAGCCTGGGGGCACGGAGAATGTGCTTTACAGAACCGAGCCCCACATGTACTTAGGAGGAGCTTGCCTCCATCAAACCGTGAAGAGTCCAGATAGTCAGGTCTAGTTCATAAGTGTAATTCTACTTTTGGGAACTGCAATGGGCTCTACAGTTCACTAACTTGCAGGAATGAGCCGTAAACTTCCTTCTTCCCAACCCCTTTGACTATTCAGAAACTTTGCAAGTGTTGAAAAAGACAATGAGCTCTATCAGAAGTCTTGTCTGAGCAGCCTGACCTGAACCTGTACAGCATGGACAGCTGAAGTCAGTGAACTACTGGAAAGAAAGATCCCGTTCTGACACAAATGTCTTCAGGAAGAAAAAACCCAGGAGAAGTGAAATATGATATATTACAGTAGTTTCAAAAAAGAACATTTATCAAAGTTTTTTGAGCTGTCAGCAACAGTTTAAGTTTGTTCAGAAGTGATGAAGCAAAATTAAATCCTCTCATATATGATTATTTTTATATTTTCAGGGTCTTTTTTTTTTTTTTTCCCCAGGTATTGTCTAGTGGTGCAGAAGATGATGTGCTGTATCCAGGCAGAAGCACTACAAAAAAATCAAACATTCCACTTCATCATCTTCAAATACTTTGATGCTACCGTGGGCAAGAAGAATAGAGGAAAAGAAGCAAAAAGGCACTTTAAAATAGGATCTAGGAGAGAAAGAGTTTATACACTGAGCTGCTATAAATTACTGTTGGTAAAGCTGATAAATCCCAAAATGCTAGAGATGTAGCAATCTGGTAATGCAAGGAGAGATTTAAACACCAGTAAACAACTCCACATTCCACACCCCACACCCCCCCGCCACACACTTACTTGGAAAAACACAGTCTCTGCTGTTCACCTATCAGTCTCAGGAGAAAGAGAAATGTGCAGGTGATGTACATATAAAATATCCACAACTATAAAAGTATGATCTATCTAAGTGTGAATGCAACCATGGACATATAGAGATGCAAGTCTCAACTGCTTCATAAAATAATAATAATAAAAAAACCCAACCCTCAAAGCCATAACTGACAATTAAGCTATAATGCAGAGATCCTCGTGGCCTTTCATTTGCCTTCCTTCCTTCCTTCCTTCCTTCCTTCCTTCCTTCCTTCCTTCCTTCCTTCCTTCCTTCCTTCCTTCCTTCCTTCCAGTCTTTCAGACAACAACCTCAATTTTTGCATACTTATTGTGACATATCAAAACTCTTTCTTGGCCTTAAGAGACAGTTGCAGCGAATCTGTGATGATTTCAGTGAGGAATGGCAGGAGACAAACTGTATGAACTTATCCTCAATCATACGTAGGATGTGTAAGAAGGTCTGCATGTAAATGAGAGCAGTTTCATATGCTGTCTTAATATACCATATTATTCTCAGGCTGTTATTCCATGGATATTCTGACTTTTAATAACACAGGCATTTGATAGCTGTCTGTAACTTCCTCCACATGAAATATCACATAAAAAAGCAGTGAGTGTGTTTTAGACAGAAGAATTTTGGTCTCTTTATTCTACTAATTTTTGTATCAAAGTCATTGCTGTGTTTCTTCAAATTATTTTAAGAACTGACCAAGGGATACTGTTGAACAGGTTTGAAAATGCCAAGAAAAGATTAAGCTACAGGGCCAGGCTCATGCTATGTTCATTTTCTCCATCTCCCCTGGGGTGGTGATCAGCTCGAAGGTAGAACACATCAAATGATCATGGAAATTTTTCACATGTTTTTAAAGGCAATGCTTTCTTTCTTTCCTTGCACTAGTCTTAAGGAAGTTTGACCCATTAAATTCTTTATATATCAATTTGCTTTTCTTCTATTAACTGACAGATGAGAAAAGGAGAAATGTCAGGTGGGGAAAGTATGTCTCAGCTCTGTAGCCTGCTCCCACTGTTGCAGCAGTGGCCTTAATTTATGGCAGAAAAGAAAGATCCTACATGAGTATTGGCAGTAGAAAGAGTCTATGACCTAAGCTGCTTAATGTTTGATGTAGGCTCTGCCATTGGACTGATTTTATAATGCTTTTCTCTCCTTAAATTCAAATCCAAAGTTATGAGCCTTTCCAAGATGACACAGAAATGGCAAGGATAATAGGCAAAGATGTTGAACCTCCGCGTGTGCTGCCTTTTTATTAAAAAGAAATCAATAATTTGATGATAGAAAGCTGCAATCCCAGATGTATTTCAAGGTTTCATATTCAGTAGCCACAAACTGCAAGATGAAGTTTGTGACAAACCTGTATTTTGAGAAACCTTTCAAAGACATGATAGAAATCCAGCCCTTTCTTTATAGCCTCCAGCAATACCATCTCTGTGCTCTGATCTCTCTAGATTGTACAGGCTCTGGTAGGCAGGTTGAGTGCTTGACCGGCAAACTCCAAGGAAACCCAAAACGCTGCTAGTGACTGCGCTGGTTGCTGTGCAGTTACCACCGTCTCTGTTCAACACTGAGCCTGTCACCCGATATATCTCTAATGAGCACTGACTTCTGGAATAAAGGCTCCAAGACAAGATGCTTAATCACCCGAGGTCCCATAAGGGTCCCACATTGGGGAAAATGCCAGTTTTAATGTACTGTTGATTTACATTCTTCCGGCAGCTATATTCAGAGGCAGAGTGCTTCAGTTCTTGTTTGAAGCTCTTCTCTTGTGTGGTCTGCTACATCATATTCAGTTTTCTGATTTACGCAGCGAATTGGGAGAAAAGATTGCTTAAAAATGTTTCTCCTGTTTCTTCAAGCATTTGGAATTAGCTTATGATTTAATATTTATAAAGTATTTTTAAATCTCTGTGAAAGGTGCTGTAGAGTGCACTTCTAGGGGCAGTTACAGATGTACAAGGTCAGGCTGTGGATAAAAGAGCTTAGGGAGAGAGCAAAATTACCTTCAAAGGATATATTGCAACTAAGACTTTGTCAAAGGGAATCACAGGAAAACCTACAAACCAAGAAGGTGATGGATCAGCAGAGCCTAGAAGAAGAAGGAGTGGTTTACAAAAAGGTGGCTTCATGTTGTGTGCTTGGAGTCTCAAAGCATGAGACTCATTTACAAATTTTTTGTAAATAGTGAAATGGTTGTTTTTTATTTGGTGGTTTTGGGATTTTTTTGAAAACTTTTGGATGAAGATTAAGAAAATTAACTCAATTTTAACATCAAACAGCCATAAACACAAGGAGTCCATGGCATCTTGATTTAAAAAAAAAAAAAACAAAAACAAACCAATATTTTCAAACAAAAGGGCCAATAATTGCAGTAATTTTCTTCTCCACAAATCTCTGATTGACAATGTCTTCATATGGCTTCCTATGTCATTTTATATCTGTAGCTATAGCTTAGTGCTGCTGCTGAATATTACAGTAAATATTGGATATTTTATCTTTGAATGGCTGACGATGTTATAGTTATATTCAAACAGAACCAAACAAGAATCGGTTTACGTTGACTTTCTAAAAAGAGATTAATATAGCATACAAATAGATACTATTCTAAATAGAACAGCACAGAGATTATTGAGCCTACCATGGGCTCAATCATGCCATCAATCTCACTTCTCATAGAAAGGTTGCTACAAAAACAAAAGCAAGTAAGTGTTGCAGGCATTAACAGTGTAAAAAAAACAGGAAAAAAAAAATCCATCAGGTGCAAGAAGAAAACAAGTGTGAGCCAGAGAGAAAGGAACAGGAATTAATGCAAGGTTGGCACTGACACTGCAAAGGCACTCTAGTTTTGGATAACACCACCATATTAACACAGGATGAGGAGTCCTATTCAGACCTAAAGTCAGAGCTCGTGATCCTTCATGCTACTAAAGGAACTTGCAATAGTCTCTTCTGTTGCTGTTAGTGCTGTTTCTCGGGGCTTCATTTTGTATCCAGGCTTAGTCTCCATGTCAAACCACACAAAAAGGTGTTCCAAATTGGAGACCAACACTTAACATGCCAAATTTAATATTTGCTTGCTTTTATTACCTTACCTCTTCTTTTTCTTCTACAGGTTCTAGGCTGCAGAATTGAGATGCTAGTCTAAATCTGACATGGTGCTGACTTTTGTGGTGTTTGGGACTGTGCCCGTGTGATCTGACCAGCACTAACAGTTTCAGCTGTGTGCCTTGGGAGCCTTACTCATTAAGTTGAAATGGCAGAAATTCAAGGACTGACCTATCAGGGGAAACACTTGTCACACAGTAGTAAATGTGCCGGTCTGTTCCTCTTCATCTCAGAAAGAATGGGTCTGAAAATAGTCTGAGGAAAGGCAACAAGGATTATCAAAGGCCTACATCCCCACGAGAAATGGCTGAATAGGACTCCTGCTTGAAAAGGCACGAGCAGGCATGGGTATCAGCAGGTCCACGGTGGTAGGGAGTGAAGGAAGTGGTTAAAGAGGCTTTGGTAGCAACAGCATTGCTTAAAGTTTACAATCTATGCTAGAAGTTAAACTGATAAGATAGATCCTAAGGCTTTGCTAGCTGAAACAAGAGAACCTTGTTTAGTGTTTATTGTTAAAGGGTACTTGTTAACAGGGTGGAATGAAGTGCCACAGTCATAAGGCTAGACGTGAACTTGCATAAACAATGCTTTGTCTGAACGACTTGTTTCTAGTGTAGTTGGTCTTGGGCGATTAGCTGTCTTGAAAGAATTCAAAGCTTCTCCCGAGAGATGATGCTGATAAGGAGGCACCCCGAGAAAGGTGGCGCCTGAGACTGATAAAGAGGGAAGATCCGAAGGATAGTTTTGGCCAGCTGGAACAATCACAACTATGCATGTGCCAAGAGAAGGAGGGGAAGAGTTCAATCTAATGAAGACTTTGAGCTTTCATCGCTGAGACCCCCGAGGACTACCACCAGGAGACAGCACGCAGGAGCAATTGAGGGGACAGCACGCAGGAGCAATTGAGGGGAGTTTATGGAAATGACTTCCTGGGACTCATTGTAATACGGAGCGGGGACAGGTGATGCATATATATAGGTGATTTGCGAAATTCCATGGATGTGTAACATTCTACAAGTATAAAACTAAGCTGAATTGCCGCGTTCTGGAGCGCACGTCTTTGAGGGGCTGCCGAATAAAGACACCGACTTTACAAACTCTCGGGTTGTGGGGTCTGTTTCCACACGTCAGGGAGTGGGACTGGCTGACCTCCACATCTTCCCTCACAGTATGCTGGGGGAGGAAGGGATCACGGGAAGATGCCGTACAGGGGGGTCGAGTCGGTCTGCAGCGTGTGGCTGTGGCACTGCTCTTATGGCTTGCCAGAAGCTGTGGCAATTAAGTTTACACGATTCCAAAGGAAGCTGGTGAAGGACACGCAAAGAAATCCTCGGGGAATTTCTAAATATATAGAAGCTATGTCTCGCTCAGGAATTATTTGAGCTGCAAAAATATCTTTATGTTTAAGAGTATACTTCAGGGGAAAGGGTTCGCTATCTCTGCTCTTGTCAGGTACTTACTTTTGCTGCCTCTGAGGGATCAACCCAGGGTTTAAAGGACCTGGTCAGACCACAGGTGACCCATATTCTGTTCTGATATGCCAGTGGGAAGAAGAAGTCATACCTTGGCTCTGCGTGTATCCTCCAGGTTTGTCATGCTGGTTTGAACACAGACAGAAAGAAGCAGTTGCGGTGCAAAACAGGAGTGGGTATCGAATGATCAATAGATATTGCATGCTAACAGAGGAAAAGGAGCAACAAAGAAAGTACCTGCAGAGGAAAAACGGACAGTTAAAAGCTGCATGAGAGTTGAAACTCCCTGGAAATAGAAGAGTTTTAAACAGCACTTCACTCTGCCTTTGCTAGAGAGGATGTCAGCAAAAGGCAGAGATTCAGAAGGTAGTCTTCTTTCTAACAATAGCTAGCTCTGAAGCTCTTGATGTGTTTAATAGCTCCCACTTAACTCATGTAGAATAGACTGTCTGTAAAACTGCTAGAAACATTTGAAGATTCCTGTTTTCTACAGGAACATTACATAGGTGCATTGATGAGCAGCCTTTTTAAAAAAAAACACAAACCCAATATGGGAAAATACAAGCTTTGAGTATGGAACTGAGGCTGAAAAGTCATTTTTGCCATCTGGAGTAGCGGGAGGAGGTGCCAAGATATGAAAGGAATATCCAAGCAATGACAGAGTGTGTGCAATGTACCCAAAAACCTAATAGTATGAGGTCAGATAGGTTTTCATAGACTTAATGGCCAATGTTTCAGCAAAAAATAAGGTTGCAATGAGGCGTTCATTCATTTTAAGCTGAACATTATCAGTCAGTAAAAAAGTGCTGCTACACTCATCCAGGAGGCATGAGGAAAGCACAGGTACGATTAAACAAGTATACCTTAGTTTTTATTGTATGTTCCTATTTCTATTAAATGTACATATAAAATAAGTACACATACATATAACATTAGAAAACAACATTTGAACAGTAACAAGAAAACTGAATATGTTCTTATGTTAAAAGCTCTATGTTTTGTGTTTGAACATCAAGGTTTTGGTGGCAAAGGGGGCTGTAGAGTGGTTTCTGCAGGAAGCTGCTAGAAGCTTCTCCCAGGTCCAACAGGACAAATACCAGCCATCTCCAAGATGGATCCAGTGCTGACCAAGGCCAAGCCAATCAGTAGTGATGGCAGTGCCTCTGGTGTAACATATTTAAGAAAGTAAGAAACTCCCAAGAGGTGGTTTTTTGCTGCCAAGGAAAGGAGTAAGAAATTGTAAGAAATTTTGCAGACATCAAGGTCAGTGAAGAAGTGAGGGGAGGAGGAGGTGCTCCAGGCACTGAAGTAGAGATTCTACCTGCAATCTGCAGAGGACCCCATGCTGGAGCAGGTAGAGGAGGCTCAAGAATGTTGCTGTGACCCAGTGGGAACCCCATGGTGAAGTAAGCTCCTGGCAGGACTTGCAGCCCATGGAAAGAGGAGCCCATGATGGAGTAGGTTTGCTGTGATCTGCTGGAGCAGTCTGGTCCTGAAGCCCATGGAAGCCACACTGGGGCAGTTCTTGAAGAACTGAAGTCCCCGTAGAAAGACTCATTTTGGAGAAGTTCATGGAGGACTGTCTCCCATAAGAGGGACCCCATGCTGGAGCAGCAGAAGAGTTTGTGGAGTCCGCTTTCTGAGGCAGAAGGAACAGCACAGGCAACGTGTGATGAACTGACCAAAATCCCCATTCCCTGTCCTGCTGTGTTGTTGCGGGGAGGTGGGAGAGAAATCAGGACTAAAGTTGAGCTGGGGAAGAGGGGAAGGTTCAGGGAAGTTGTATTAAAATTTGGTTTTACTTCTCATTATCCTACTCTATTTTGATTGGATAATAGATTAGACACATTTTATACCTTTTTGAGTCTGTTTTGCCTGTGATGCTAATTGCTGAATGATCTCTCCCTGTCCTTATCTTGAGTCATAAGCTTTTCATTATGATTTTCTCTTCTGTCCAGCAGAGGAATAGTTAGAATGGCTTTGGTGGTCATCTGGCCTCCAGCCAGGGTCGACCCACCGCAGATGACCACCCAGGGGATCAAAAATATGAGGCAACAAGACACTGATAATCTAAATAATCTGAAAGATTTAATAGAAGAAGGCTGAAGAACAATAAAAGCAATAACAAAATATACATGAGAATCTCTCCAAAGCATATACTGGTTTACACTAATACAACATAGTCATAGTTGCCTATTTATTAAGAAAAATTAAATGCCACTATCCTCAAATACATAGGAGAGTTTGGCCTTTTCAAGAAAATATCTGTATTTAGTTTAAGTATATTGTACACCCTGTAATTTAAAGATGATCAGTATTGGATGACAGTGGTCATATGCAATTTATTTCTCCTACTAAAAGAAAAAAAACCTGAACATGCAGTCCTGACAAGCAGGGTTCCTTTAAACAGCTTTTGTGAAAAGTTTAATAGATCAAGAGCTAGAAATACCTATTGTCCCTCTTGATCTGATAAAAGTGTTCTGCCTGATCTGAGACAAATCTGTGTATGCTGAGAGCCAGAGTTGATGCATCATGTGGGACCTGAAGAAAATAATGAACACTATTATCAAGGTGTGCCTCACACATATCAACCTCAAATCTCGGAATGTAGAATCCTTTACTGAACCAGCCATTTTGCTGTTAAATGTCTGCAAGAGATAACAATCACCTTTGCATTAAACCACAAGAACAAGTGTGTTTCCTGCAATTCTGCTAATCTTTTAACGGAATTTCATTGACACAAGTTAAAGAACAGGTTTTCTTGAAAATTAGTACCTTCTGAAAAGGTATTTCATATAATCAGGATGATTTCTAATGGTTTTAGGAATCACTCAAGTTTAGCTTGGACAGGAGAACGAATTATTCTCTCCAGAACTGGTACCAACTGGTCATATTGCCAGACATGGGCTGTAGCCTGTGGATGTTGCCAGTGGCACCAATACACAGGGCTGTTAGATTTGGATCTAGAAAAGCTATTGTGGTTAGGTAAGTGTACTTTTTACATTGTTTCTGCCCAGTACTGTAAGTCAGAACAGGACTGCTCCTGCATTTCTTGAACTGGTGTTGATAAAATTTAAACAGTTTTCCTTTTCAAAGTAAATCTTTTCATAGAATTTCAGAATCCAGTCATTTATGTTTCCATTGAGAGGAACTTTGTCATGGGATAAAGCTTTAATCCCCAATACACTGTGCATTTTAATCAGTCTAAATCTTTGCCTGAGAACAGACATTTCACAAGCAATGGATTTTAATAACCTTTTGGGGAAAATTACATTAAAGGAAAGCAGTAATATTTTTCTGTTTTTCCTCTTTGCTACTATTGCTTTTCTATTTTGTTATTAAGAATCTTAGCATGAGATCCAGATTCTTTTTTCTCAAGCATTCATTTGCTCTTGATGATTTTTCCTCATATGAAGTTCTAATCCTCTGTTTGTGACAACATAATCATTTCCACAGCAGCTAATTGCAATATTTGTAACCACTGATTAGAACTACAGGTGGGGGATACGTCATCAAGATCTACTGAATTAAAACCAAAACAAGTCCCATACAAGCCAAAATATATGACAGAGAGCAGAATTGTTTTCACAATCGTGTTTCCAAAGCAATTTTTTTTTTAAATTGTAAAAATTGCAACATTTGATGTAAGCATTCACTGCCAGTAGAAGACTTCTCTAGACATGGTCATTTGGTTATCTGGTTTCCCTTATCATGCTTTCCTTACAGGGATGATGTTTAGGGATGATTAGAATCATCTGGAGACACAGAAAAAGAAATCATCTGAAGACAAATATTTATGTCAGTCTCAGGTCTTTTCCTGAATGATTAGAAACTGGAGCAAAACACAGAATTTTGCTTTTATTAGGCACCTTATGCTTGCTTAGAGAGAGTGAGAAAGAAGGAAATATCAGAGAATTTAACCTGATCATTGAAGGAGTTGCTAATTTACAACTTGCCCTGCAAGGGGCATACAGTGTCATTGTCCCAGCACCAGAGCAGGAAGCAGCTGTGATTTACTTTTATTTCCTGACTTCTTGCCCGCTGTGCTGTTGTGCTTTCTTTACTTCTATACCCAGCCAGGCCACCCTGAGTAGGATCAAGCAAAGCTAGTAGCACACCTTATCCCATTACCCAGATTTTTACTCAGATACATAGAAGCTGCCTTTCATGTTGTACGTGAAACTGTGGTTGCAGCACTTTTCTAATGTGCTTTATGTATCATAGCCTAGAATTTTTTAATCAGAAATGGATAGGATAATTATGAGGAGAAAGGTTTCAGAGGCAGCTGGCGTTTTAGCCCTGAGGGTGAGGGTGGTGTGAGGCTCTTCCTCCCTGCAGTGAGTTTTCTTCCTTCAGATTGCATAAAGGCTGCTATACCCATCAGGAAAGACTAGAAAGGGCTGTGACAGTCTATTCCCGAGTGAAAAATAGAGTACAGGCATCAGAACAGTTAGACCTGGCTTAGATAATGCAAAATTATGCTTTTGCTCTTTCTCTGTCTTGAACTTAATTCAACCTGTATTTCTTTGAGGACCTAAAATGCTTATTTAGACTTTTATTGCAAAATCAGACAGGTTCAGTGCTGTGGAAGAGTCAAAAATGTGTTATTAACTCATATTTTGTTCTGTCCTATCACTTTCAACTAGCAAATAATGGTCTACATTAGGAATTTGTTATTAAATAGAAGCTTGAAAATATGAACAGGTTTGTAATAAAACCAACTTGAAAATGACAAAGGAATTTTTCCTCAAACTATTTAACTGGCCTTTACACCTAAGAAAATCACTTTGAAGTGACTGCTATTGATTATACTTCAAAACTCATTACTATGACAGTTTGAAGTGAACCGGCAGGTTATCAGACTTTGCTTCAGATTACATTTGTCAGCACTGTAATTTAAAATATATTTATAACCACATGGTTTTGAAGCTTCATTTGCCACAACTTTGAAGATTCCAGTTATTGATGAAATATGTGTTCCATGCAAGGCCATTATTTTTATTTTTGTGGTGAAAATAAACCAATTCCATTTCAGACCCATAAATGTGGAAATCTGGATATACACTGTAAATATTTTAGTGGAAATATTCATGTATGTGTATATTAATCAATTCATGACCCATTTTTTTATTCCTTTTCAGTTAATATTCATTGAATGACTGAAATGATCAATTAAACGGGATTTTTAGTCTCAATTACAGAATGTTTTGAAATTGCTTGAATTTATTTTTCCACATATACGGACAAGAATTTTCCTCTAATAGGAGTTATGGACTTGTCTGACAGAAGAAATGCTCTTCAAGGGAAAGGAAAAAAAGTGAATGTTTGGTATATAATAGGAAGTAATTTGAAACTGTAATTGTGAAGTGACTGAAATTGCCTTTGCTCCATAATAGATGAAATCAGCTGCTGGGAACCAAAAGTAAGAGGAAAATAAAAGGCCACAAACAGTCAAAATTGCTGTAGACAAAGGTGTGGACTGAGTGCTTCAGTGTTTTTCTTTCTGCTTGTCAAAGAGCGGTCATAAGTAATATTGAGACTACTACTCTGTCAGGCTGTGGTGATCCTCACAGAACAATAAATTAGGTGAAATAATTTACTTAGGAAGATGTTAGCACATTATTTTTTTGAATATTAGGGAAGTGCCTGCCAGTTTTCTATCCTGTTCACTGCTGGATGCTCTGCTGCCTGAAGACACTGTGGTGGAGCTGCCAGCAAGGTGTTCTATGCACTGTTGCTGCCTGACCTAACCCTTCCATTCCTTAGGTCCTCCACTGGGTCTCCCAGGGGGACAGGGAGTTGATGGTGGTGCTTCTTTCTTCTGAGTCTCACTCCCATTATTCTGCCAAACAGCATCAGCTTTTAGACTCCAGTCTGTTAGTACTGTTACCCAATTAATTCTTCCTCTTTTAGACCTCTTCTGAAAGAAAGGCTGCTTACTTGTGGAGATTCTCACTCCTGTATTACCCCATCCTCAAAACAATATCCTGTGTCTTAGTTTACACTCTGTGATTACCTAAAAACAAAGGTGGTGCCAAATTACAGAGGAGTTCCCAGTAGAAACTGCCCCATCTAGAATTCTCAGGGGATATCTCCTTTTTGATCCCCTGGTGACTTTTAAAACTTAACCAAGGACACACTGAGCATCTGCTGGTTGGCCTAGCAGCATAGTGCTGTGTTTGTGGTCTTCATTTCTTCACTCCACTGAACTGCAACAGCCAGCTGCTGAAATAAGTTCACAGAATGGTTTGTCCTTAAGCCCAAGCTGAGTACTCAGGGCAGACAGCAGTGAGATGAACTTGTACTTGCTGCTACAAGGATGAGCTTCCTCATATTCCCCTGTAAAGCGCTATTGCCATCAGTGCTAAGAAGTTCTTGTTTGCTCTTGGAAGAAGTGAGGGTGCCGATTGTAATCCTTTTGGTGAGTTCCCTCCAAGCAGCAGCCTGTCTGTTCAACCTATTCCCTGAAAAAATTGTCATCTACCTCTCCCTCAGGATTTGCTACTTATGAACAGAGAGGAGGGAAGATACCTGTGCAGTGAAGGTGACTTGCTGCATGTTGGAATCATAGAATCGTTATAGAATCATAGAATTGTCTTTGTTAGAAGGGTCCTTTTAGATCATTGCATCCAGCCATCACCGTAACCTTCCATCCACTACTAAAAATGATGACTCTGTGACCACAGCAGGCAATTAAAACTGAGAGCAATGCATGTACTGCAGTGTCCATGTCTGAGAGCTTCTGACACAAAGTTTGGATGTGATACTAAAGTTATAGCTGTTCACAGGCACTTAAAATACAAGACCAAATCCAACTTTTGAATTGCTTGCAGTGAAAAGTTTGATTAGCTAAGTCCTTAAAAGTAGGTGATAAATATATGAAAGTCCTGTGAAAACATAACATTGCCCGTCTTTAGTCATGATATGTATTCTTACCTCCATTTGACTTATGTGATTTTACCAGACTGAACAGTGACTAATTAATTGTCTTTTGCAATATCAGGGGTACTATTAATTCATATTTCCCAAGCTCTGAAACACAATGCTAGGAGATGTACTGTTTACTATCTGCCTAAATAGTAGTTAGATGGTCAATTATGTCTGAAATTTAATCAACCTACTTCCTAAATGCTTCTAAGGATTAGAATGATATTTTGGACTCTATAAAAAAAAAACCCCAAAACCAAACCCCCTTTAAAAAAAAATCTGGATATATATTTTTGGCTATATTTTACTCTAAATAAAGTGCAATTATTTCTCCCATTTCTCCAAATGGTATAAGGATAGAAAGATTTAATTTGTTGGAAAGATAGTTGGACAGGTTCTATTATTGAGCAGATTTAATTTGTTTGACTACAAGCAGAAAAAATATCAAGGCAGAGAAGAAGAAAATGGGTAGATATAAAAGCATCTAGACTAGGATTAATCAGTTGTTCAGAATACTCTTGAGAGACTTCATCTTATTAGACAATTCATTCAACTCATAAAAGCTATATACTCATTATGATGAGAGCTGAGCAGATTATTGACAACAATTTTTTTTAACTAATGAATTTAGTCTCTTTGGATCAACAATTGCCTGTGGAAAGACCCTTGAATTTACCTGCTTGATTTTACTCAGAGATGGGGTTTCCCCTCTCTCTTTCCTCTCCTTTCCTACTATGATTATACTGTGAGGAAATAAGTATGAATATTTACAACTGAGGTTTGAAGTTAGACCTGTATTATTAGTTTCAGTTTTTCATATACGCAATCTGAGTTTAAATTTAAGTTTTGCTTGTGAAAGGTCTTATGCCTGGGGAGGCGAAAGAACAGAAAGACTATTTCAAATTGTTACAATCTGCTTGGACAGTAAGGATTTTGTGACACATGTAATTTCTAAAACCAGTAAGTTAATGTAGGGTTTTTACAACGGGGTTTCACACTCCAGACTTGTTCTCTTTTTACCGCCTGCACATTCTGCTTGTGATGGGGAAGTCAAAGCTCTGCTTCTCTGATAGCACCACTCTAGGCTTCATCACTAGGGTGGGTGGAAAGAGGATTCCCTGGTGTAATAAAGAAGTATGTACGATTTATGACAAATGTGGTGTGTTTGAATGTACAACTTGAAGAGTGGATTTTAGCTGAAGTGGAAGCCAGGCAGGTTTTCTTGGCAACCACAAAAGAAATAAAGAATGTGGAAGAAAATGGGTTTTGAAATTTGAGTCAATGTTTGAACATATCATATGGTATTCATTCTCCTGTACTTGAAAAAGTAAATAAGAAGTTAAGGTCAAAAATGAATGGGAAAAAGTGCATTATTTTTGCTCAAAAGGACAGAATCGTTCCTTTGTGTTTCTTCCTCAGAAATCTTGCTAACAGGAAATTAGTCAACCTTTTCTGTCTTTTCTCATTTCAAATTCTAATCAGCATTCTGCATCCTTTTTTGATTTCTTCTGGAATTGCTACTCGTTCCAGAAAGTTTCATTTTCTACCCTATCTCAAAAAAGTGTGTATACTCTTCTTTTAAATGTGTCTAACATTGTTTCAAGCCTGTTTGCATTGAGGTCTACTTCCTTTCAGTGTATTTGCACTGTGCTCTTCTTTTTTTTTTCTTTCTATGTTGGCTTTTAAATATGTTTGTCAAACTAATTATGTGATAGACCTTTATTTTTCCTCTTAATTATTGTAATGTCTTTGTGGATGTGTGTACAAAATGGTCCTTTAAACAAACACTAGAGAGAGCTCCCATGTGCAATGTGAGAGAATCCACAAGAGAAAGAAACACAGATAAACAAGTGGGGACAAATGAATGCGAAAGATTTTATGGAGCTTCAGAAGTTGGATCCTGGAAGAAAACTGCAGCAACAAGCATGCATGCATCTGTGGGGCAGACTTCCTTCTTTAGCCTAGCTCGTTCTAAGTGCTAAGAGCAAGCTAGTGGAAAAGAAAAAATTACAAATATTTGTTGTCAAGATTGCAGCAAAGGAAGACAGAAAGAGGACAACTGTGGAAAAGATGCCAGGAAGATGGATGTATATAGAAGGTTGTATTTTACAGCTGATACAGATATGTAAGGGCCGTGTAAAAAGAAATATAAAAAAATGATGAATTAGAAAGCTGGCAGGGAACAAAGGTTGGGTAGTATTATGAAATAAAGAGCCTGCTCCTTTCATTTATATTTAACTGAAAAATAATAGGAAGAATTTCATCAAACTAACTTTTTCATTTCTCCAGAAGATTACTATGCTGTTTTATCTGGGATTGTGATAGAAGTTACATTTTATATTCCCTTTACATTTTGGCAGGGAGCTGACACTTTGTTATTTACATGCATTATGTGGTTATGTTTCATTACACAGTATAATAATATGACACAGCTAAATGACAAAGTCCCTGGTGAACATTTTAAGCGGTACACATCCCAGGACTGCAGTAAACACGCTAAATTACAAATTCATGGACTGTTGAATATGGCCATTCAGCGATACAGGAATGGTTCATCTTAATAGACAGTATATTCTACTGAAAGGACACAGGAAATAGGACGGTATTTTCTTTATTTATTTACTTAGGGGTTGAGGATAGAAACCCTCAAGGAAAGAGTATACAAACTTATTCAAAGCACAAGGAAGACTGTAGTTGTAAAGAGTCCTGAAGACTTTAGTGATGTTTTCACCGGTATTTTCTACAGTTACTAAAGAAAGGGCAATGGTACTTGCAAGTCAATTGCATATTAAAGGCAGGGCTTAATGATGAAATACTGAGATTTTGTTAGTAACTGATTACTCAAAGAGTTTAGACGATTAAAAATAACAACCATGGCAGGATACACATGAGTTTTGAACTTGATCCCTCTGCCTCCACGTATTACCTTGTCATTTTCCCATGCCTGTAATGTCTGCATGATATCACACCATTTTCATCTTTGGCATAAAATATATGTCACTTCTATTTTTGACTTTTGCTAAGAACTGTAAAACATTCTGTGGCTGATGAAAAATTGAGATAAACCAAAATGCATTATGTACTTTTTTTTTTTTCTTTTATATGAAACAGGAGAAAGTTGAAGGAACAGAGGAGAAAAAATTGTTAGCTTCAGAAGGAAACACGAACAACAAATAATTCCCAAACCTCTTATTTAAAATACACTGTGTTTTAAGGCTTCTAATTGTTATTCAAGTGAAGGAACTATTGATTTTAGATTATTATTCTATAAAAAGAAGATTTAACATCCACCTTTCCCACAACAGTGGGGTTTGTTTTTGTTATTCTATACAGACTGTATTTTCTGAATTCTCTACTTGATACTGAAGGAATCCTCATTAGTCAAGGATCATACTATTGATTTGGTGGTCCCTCACTCTATTAGAAGTTGAAGTTGGAGATCTCCTTGCAGCTGCAGTGATCTCAAACTATACATTCAGATCCTTGGGCTAACAGCTTCGTGGTTCACAGTGAAAATAAAAGGAGTACAGATTATTCTAGAATGCCACAGAGAGGGTAACAGAGTGTGGGTGGATGAAAATAATGAAGTAAAAGTGGTAAAATGATTTTCTTCAGAAAAATAAATCAAGGAAGGCTTTGTTTTACATAAATTTTTTGAGGTTATATAAAGAAAGAAGATTCCAGAGCTACAGCCATATGTGTTTAGACAAAAATAACTGAAATTACTGTAGGTTAACTGAGAGCTAACTCAGGACTCTAAATAAAAACTTATAAAAACACCATAGTAAGAGGAGGGTATATACAGGAAAGGACAAAGAATCTTTAAGTTCAGAGAAGTTATATTCTGCACACAGAATGACTTACCAGACCTGGAGTGGTCTGGATGGAAATGTATGATAGAGAAGGCAGAAACTGTATTATGAAGAAAGAGATAAAAACATCCAAACCAGTGTGAAAAGAGACAGGTCAGGAAATGTTTGCATGCATAATAGTTTCTCTTAAAGACATATCATTAATCATGAAGACTTCAATTACCCTGGCATAGACTAGAATAATAATCATTGAAAGTTATTTCTGGAGGTAAAATGGAGCTATTTCCTTTTAAATCTGCTGAACGATCAAGAAGGCCAGACATGTCTTTGGATGTATCCCCAAGAAAATAAATATAGGTGATAAACGAGATAAAGGTTGGTGAAGATTCGATTCTTGTGATTGTAGAGCAACAGCATCAAATTGTAGGGACTCAAGAGAATATTCATAAAGATAGAAGTACAAAAATATTGGACTTTAAAATGACATGGTATGAAGAATATGAAATATATTGAGAGCAGTGTGCAGAATATTAAAAAACATGCTAAATGCATATTGTAGAAAGGGAAGCTACTTATTGAAAAAAGGAGAAGAGATGAAGATTCTCACCTTTTCACAATTGTACAACAACATTAAACAATACCTGAGAAGATTCCCAGGTGGCATTGATGTAACTCATTTCCTTGGCCTGTTTACACCAGCTAGAGATGGTAATGTGTTTAAGGTAAGATTAAGGTAAGAAGAAAATCAGACAAAAAGCAGATTTAAAAGTTGAATGTATGGCAGAGAGAGGATTATACTAAAAAAAGAGAAAGTGGTAGAAGAAAGAAATTAGTATAGCTACAATGAAATATACACATTCCTAAAGCAATTTCACTAGCAGAAAAAGCTTTTATTTTCACTCATATACAAAACGGGTACTTTTTTCTACTTATGATTCCTGCTGGTTTTGTTCGTAATTCCACCACTAGTTAAAGAGCCCAGATGATAATAAGCTATATGTAGACAATTTACAGCAATGTCTTCATGTAAAGTATATCAGACAGAAAAGGCTGCTATTAGTTTTTATGTCCTGTGTGTTTGCTGACTAAAACAACAACAAAAAGCTGGTTGAAGTGAACAGAGTGTATCTTACAGCTCAAAAATATAACGAGACCAGTGGGAGGTCTTTAAGCTATTTAAAGAATTTCACGGACTTAAAAGCCATTTTCTGTGGATCACGCTGTCTTTACAAATGCTCCAGAATTATTTTATTTTTTAGCGATTGACAAGTTGAAAAATTCCATCATAAAACCAGTATATTAACGTTTCTGTGATATTTTGTAGAAAAGCTAAGAAAAGATTTCTGTATGAGACTAGACTACAGCTTAGCACTGAGCTCTATACAAAGTGAGAGCGGGAGCCCCTTGCTGTAGTGGAGAATTCTGTGCTATGAGAAAACTGTTGATAATGTGGGTAAAACCTAGAACAACGACTAAACATTCACTTCCTTTGAAAAGTTAAAAATGTTTGTGAGGTAAAAACATCCAAAGCAAACAAGAGTTACCTTTATAAAAAGTTTAAGGTTACAGAGGAGCCTGAGAGTTTCAGAGGCTGTTCCACTGAAAACTAATAGACTGTTGTGATCCAAATGAGATTCATCTGGAAGGCTGAATGAAACTTTGTGTCACAAATGTACACAGCAAAAAAATTGAGGATGCTGTGATAATAAAATAAGAAAGGAACAATGTTCTAAAAGACAAGTTATTGAAAAAAATGTGTATTTGCTGTTACATACAGCTATGGAAAAGCATGGGATTGTCCACATCATCTCTAAAAATGAATCTTAAATTGAAAACTGTTAGGAGGTGAAAGTCTATACCTTTTGTAACTTAGATTTTAAATGATAGACTTGTCCTCATTGTTGGACTGTATACTAAGAAGAAATAATTTCTGGGTAGGATGATCTTATTAGTGCAAGTAACAGCAGCAAGGTACAAGGAGATATGTTAAATAGAAGGCACACTTTAGAGGAAACTTGAGATGGAAGGATAATACCGCTTTCATCCTTAGTTGGAGCAGGGCTCATGGAGACCAAGTTGGAGAGCAGGATGTGTCCTACCTTCCTGCCAGTGACTCCCACTCTCCTGGGTGAGATGAGGTGGAGAGAGCAGGTCCTGTTCCTGTTCCCTGGATACTTTCCAAGTGTGATGACCACTTTATGCTTCTGTTCAACACGTTAACAGAGCAAATTGTCAGTAAATGTGCTGTGTCTTGTGGCAAACAATCATATAAACATTAAAATATAGGAGGAATCAGTCCTATCTTAGATCAACTTTATTCTCCATTTCTAATCTATGATAATGTTTCTCATGAAAGTTTCTACTTCATAAAAAAGCAGAAAGAGTCAAAAGATTCCACTCATTGCAAACTGTCACAATAAAAATAATGCAGTGACAGAACTAGAAAGGTCTACAAGAGAAATGTTTTAACACATATATACTAACAGTCAAAACAGAAAAGAACAGAATAGGGACTTCACAATAATTGGTAATCAGATAATATAGTATCCTTAATAAAAAGGATTTTTGAACACTTTATATTCTGGCAATATTTTTCAGTATCTAGTGTCGTGATCAAGTGCTGGGGAGAAGTGTCTGAATTAGGCTTGCCTACAGAATGGAGTGTGATGGAAGAGAGCAGGTATGTGCTATATATAGAGAAAAAAGCCTTAGGCACAGAGCAAAGTTTTATAAAGAGAAAGCTGGGCATACACACACAAGCACACACACACAATACAATATTCCTATATCTGTGTTTACTTTCAAGTGGTATTTTTCTGAAAAATAAATTACAGCAGTAGGTGAAAAGCCTACAAGGGAATCAGATAGATGAATGGCGCTGCAGAATTCTGTCTCCTGTAGAAAAGGAAAGTATACATCATAGTTACTGTCACCATTGACTGTTATAACGAATCAAGAGCAAGTGCAACTGGTGAGCTTAAAAAAGAGCAATAACAACTGTCTTAGTGGCACAGCAGGTTGTAAGCTGCTGTGAGGTTAGGGTGGTGGGCAGAAAAAGAGCTAGCATATCATCCATAAATCACTGAGCCTAGGCAGATGTTTGGTTCATTGGCTTTTCAGACAATTAGGAAAACAACCTGAATTTTCAATATAAATGAGAAATATCGCACAAGGACAGTCACAAGATCCCAAGTTTCTACAAGACAGATTAATAGGGCATGTTCAACTTCAAAGTGCTAGATTGTACTTAAAAAAATGGACTCATAGGCTGCCTTCAACTATCAGTTCCATTTCATATATTATCCAGGTTAAATACTTTCTACACATTTTGGATTTTTATAGTCTTATCAAGTTACCTTTTTCTGGAATGCCACTGAATATGGTGGGAAAGGAGTCTAAGATGTAGAGCAGGTTGTACAGTTGTTTGGTCTTGTATACAGGCCCTCAGTAAATACGGACAAAAATAATTAGGAGGGTCAAGCTCATAAAAGCTGTAGAACTTGGTGTGCAACAGGCTCTTTCAACATGTGTGTCAAGTTTTAGTTTAACAGATAATAATTCTAAGCTAGCAGATACATAGAGAAACTCCCCAGAAGCTACACCTAATATATGTTACCCATGTTCAAAATCAGTGGGAAATGCCGGATATAAAATGTATTCAAAACCTGCCCACAAAACAGCTAAATGTAATTCTGTATTTGAAAAGGTTTTCCATCAAAACTGGTGCTTGGAAAAATTCTGTTCTGTCCAGCTCCCTGTAAACACGGTGTCACTTTGTTCAACCCTCAAAACCTTGTCAGATTTTGTATTTCACAATATAGTATTGTACCTCATGTGTCAAGGGCAAGAATAAATCACTGTCTACAGTTTTACCTCTCTGACACACCTCATTTAGATCGTAATAAGTATGATGAGCTGATTTTTCTAGAATTGAAGAAATCTTTCCGTTTTAGTTTTCCTTTTTTTTTTCATAGAACTAGATGATAAAACACAGGTTTATCATTGCATGTCTTGCTTTAAATTTTTTGTTGGCTTTTTGTTTTAATGCTTTGTACATAGCAAGTTGGAGCAAAAGAAGATGTAGTAATTATCAGAGGGCATATTCCATAAAAGAGGAATACAGAGAAAAGAGATGGTTTCAAGAAATTAAGTGGTTTTATAGATTGTGTCCTATACAGCAGGCAGACACTTTTCTGACCTGCCAAGTAAATTATTCACTACTGAACAAAGCCTCAGCTTCTTAAATCGGCAAAACTCTTGTTGACTTATAGGCAAGTAAAATTTTGCCTGATTGAGCCTGATATGGCCCCATCTGAACTAGCTAGGACATGAATGGTAAATAAGACTTATGGCCTGATAGCTTTTTTGTGCTTAAGGATGTATTTCCAGTGTATATTTATATATTCAATTTTCTACATTCAGTAGTTGTACTTCAGTAGATATATGAGCTGCACGGTAGCTGCACTGTGGGTAATGTGATCTTTTTTCCACTTGTACAGGAACACATAAAGAAACCTAAATTTCATGGACGGTACATAGTGCCCATCTTAATCCACGTGCTTTGCTTCAAGAGAGTATGTAATTTTCATGGCTTTCCTGCAAACTCTTTTTTTTCCAACTCTGACACAAAACATCTTTTTACTATATCTTGCAGCATTTGTAAAGAGCTGGACAACTGAGTCCACACGCCACATGCCCTGAAGAGGAAAGTAGTAAACAAATGTGCAGGGAGAAATACGGTCTGCCAGCAGGAAAGAATTTTTGCTTTAAAATTGTATTTTTAAAAATTTAACTCAAGGCAAAGTAAAATTAAGTTAAAGCAGACTGGAAGTGTTTTTGCTTTGGTTTGTTTTGTTTATTGCATACCATGCATTTTTCTCCAATACTCATATGTTATTTTCTTATTTTCTGTCTTTTCCAAAAATAGATGTTTTGAAAACTATGATGTGCAAACTGTGAATGATTGGCTATATCTTAAATTCTAGGTAAAGTAAAAGATTGGAAAAAATCAGTTCCTTATCAAAATCTAATTCAAACTCTACATCATTAACAGCTCATAAACAGCTCATAAACACTCAATGTATTGTTTTTGAGCCTGATGTACCGTAAGATACCTTGGATAATTTATCATAAGGATATCTAAATGCTATGTAAATGCAACATTTCCTTATATCATGTACCAACACAGTAATGTAACAAAAAAAAAAAAAAGTTGGCAGAACAGTTCTGGATGTTCTCCAAACCGTTTTTCTGTGAAACAGAACATCTACACGGTTCTAAAAATGCTCTTGTTGGTTTACTTCATTTCAAGAACCTGTATACACTACAGTACCCAAAGGTCCTTTTGTTATAGCGTATGATTTATCCATTGCAGCCGAATCAAGATTTTCTCTGTTCAGGCAAGACGTATAACATGGATAGGAAGAGGATAATGTGCCACAAGAGAAAAGTTTGGAGAATTGGTATAGTTCCCAAGTGCCATGAAAAAGTTAGTAGGGACTGGTGAAGTAGGCTCTCTCCTACAAACAAGCATCAATGCTGCCTCAGGAAGAGCATGAAAAACTGTTTATCAGAGTTTAAGATGTTGAAATATGCATACATACATATATACATAATTTTTTTTGTATATGTATACACATATATGCGTATACACATAAAAATATATCATACCTATGTATTCTACCCAACTTCTCCAGTTAGCTGGGCTTTGTTAAAAAACAGGGCAGGGACCTGGAGTTTATCCAGCTTTTAGTTCTTCCATATATAAACATGTCCCTGTAATTTGTGAACATGTGCTTCTTTCCTTATCATAACTCATTTCATGTGCAAAACCTCATTATCCTAGCTTATCACATATGCAAATATGTCAACCGTGACTCATTTTTCCACTGAAACAGTTGGGGTCAACACAGTTGAATAGCTACCTTTAATCAATCAGCTACCAGGCTGTGACTACTTAAAAAAAAATGATAACGGACATTTTACAGAGCAATTCATTTATCATTTTTGTCTTTGTCTGAAAGGGAGAATACATATGACTGTTAGCTGTCATCACCTAAAAAGTGCATTATAAGCTTTATGTTGCCTGTCATACACAAAGGACAATTCCCTCAGACTCATAACTTACTTGAAAACAAATTAGTTCCATAATTCTTTGGTATATTTGTTTCATAAATGTATCTATTAGTCTACTTTCCTTCTCTTTGTGTTTTTCTCCTCTTTTCAGGGCTAAGGATAAGTAGCACATATTGAATATACTGGATATCTTAGGCTCATCTTTTAGGGATCCAGTGAAAAGATAAAACTCCTATCTCACTGACACATTAAGCAACCACATGACTGCAGTGAGAAACTGAATAATTTATCATTTGCAAACAAAAAATGTGCAAGTATTATGCATAACAATGTGTATCATCAAAGAGACATCTTTTCAAATTGCCTTCTGATTATTTACACAAGTTTAAGAGAAATGACTATGTTCTCATTGTAAATTATTAATTTATTTTAAAAATAAATTAGCTGGAATAAACACTTAGTATATCACATAGCAATTATATAATTACCCTTCCTCCAATCGTTAACTGAGAATTCTTTTGTATGGGAAAGACATGAAAGTGAAGTCTCCACAGAGAGGAGCCCATGGCTACCTTTACTAATTGAGCTTTCCAGACTAAGTATCACCAATTTTATGTTGCAGCAGGGAGTTATATTGAATATAGCAAAATACATTTTGTCTGCAAAGAAGCTCATGAAATTTCCCATGTTGCCTAGGGTAGATTGATCAGCACATGAATGGGAAAGCAAATCGAAGAAAATCTCTCAGGCTCAGGTTTGTAACCTAAGCTCTTCTTTCTAATCCCACACATTCAGATCTGCACTGACATCTCAGTTATCCACACCCTTCTTGAGTAAGATAATGAAAATTATATGTGCTCATTTTCAAATGGTTCCAAGACTGTGCACGTTAACTCTAATAAAAAAGAATCTTCTGAAACACTCCATGGATTAAATGGTGGCTCCAATGAAGCCAGTGGGATCTTCAACTTTATCTTCTGAGAAACTGATATTTTGCTCTGTGTCTTTCAAATGTGGGATACTGTCTCTGCTAGAAGAATAGGTTCTACCTTTCTTTTTACTTTTGTTTTGTTTTGTTTTGCTTTGTTTTGTTTTGTTTTGTTTTGTTTTGATTTGTCTTTAATTTGGCTTGAAACAAGTTCTTGTGAAAGATGCTAGACTTATGATCTCGGAGATTGATTTTTCTTCTCCACAGACTCTGAGTCATTTCAGTAAAGAAAAGCTTTCTCTTACTTACATGCCAGTATGCAACAGCTTTAATCTGCAAGATCAGTCTCTAGTTCAAACTCTACATGTCTTCAGCTGCTTTTCCCTTCCCTTCCCTTCCCTTCCCTTCCCTTCCCTTCCCTTCCCTTCCCTTCCCTTC
>VXBZ01002560.1:0-23040 GCA_013399135.1 Heliornis fulica | reverse complement strand
CCCTCCCCTCCCCTCTCTTTCCCTTCAGCAATCTTAAGTAGGCATTGATAATAAAAGAAGAGGAAACAGGACACTGTTTTCTTTTTAAACCTCTATATGCTTCATGGCTTATGTTCAGGCTTCAGCCTTTCCTAACTTGGATATATTATTTTAGACAGGAGCCATCCCTACCAAGTTTACATCAAATGCTGGCCAAACTTTATGTTACTTCTAAGTTTCCTGCTTCCTCAAGGCTTGCCCTCAATATAATGTTGAATTAAATTATAAAACTTAAATAACTTTCTCCACAACATAGGGAAATATGACTTCTGCATATGTATTCTTGGTATGTACTTAGTTTTATGTTTTGTTTTGTTGTTTTTTTTTTAATACTCTCTAGTGACTTAGAATCATAGAATGGAATCCATTCCAATCATTTAGTGGGAAGGGACCTTTAAAGTTCACCTAGCCCAAACCCCCTGCAGTAAGCAGTGACACTTTTTACTAGATCAGGTTGCTCAGAGCTTCATCAAACCTGACCATGAATGTGTCCAGCGATGAGGCCTCCACTACCTCTATGGGCAACCTGTGACAGAGCTTCATACCCCTCATGGTAAAGGAACTTCTCCTAATGTCTAATCCAAACCTACCCTGCTCTAGTTTAAAAACATTGCCTCTCATCCTATCTCTACATGCCCTTATGAACAGCTCCTCCCCAGATCCTGTAGGTCTCCTTTCAGGTACTAGAAGGCTGCTATAAAGTCTCCCATGAGCCTTCTCTTTTCTGGGCTGAACAAGGACTTTTCATTTGTCCTTGAACTTCATGAGGTTTGCATAAACCTCCAGCTGGTCCAGATCCCTCTGGATAGCTTCCCATCCCTCTGGCATGTTGACTGCATCACTCAGCTTGGTATCATCTGCAAATTTGCTGGTCCCAGTATGTGTCCCTAAGGAATGTCACTTGTCACCCCTTTCCATCTGAACATCAAGCCATTGACCACTACCGTCTGCATGAAATCATCCAGTATATTCCTTATCCACTGGACAATCCACCTATCAAATCTGTATTTCTTCAAATTAGAGAGATGTTTAGTGGGGGACCATGTCAAAGGTCTTATAGATGACATGCCTTGTTCTTCCCGTGTCCACAGATGTAGTCACTCCATTGTAGAAAGCCACTAGATTGGTCAGGCAGGACTTGCCCCTAGTAAAGCCATGCTGGCTGTCTCAAATCACCTCCCTGACCTCCATGTGCCTTGGCATAGTTTGTAGAAGGATCTGTAATATGACCACTATATACTACTTAAGTCCTCTTAACTTCTTTTGGCATACAAACTCCTTATACTCAAGTATAATTTGTAATACAAAAGCATAGGCTAAGACTAGAATGGTTGTAATTAGGTAGCTGACACGTGGCAATTTTATGGTACAGTTGTAGCCTCACATTCAAGCACTACCACTCTGCCTACTGGCAATGCATAAGGAGAAATCACACGGGGAACTCTGTCCTCATACTTATCTTCCAAACTGAAAATATGCGAAGGGTGCCATATTTACAGACTTTATTTCTTGAGGTGACAGTTCCTACTTCAGTATGAAGGGACATAGCCTCCTCAGGAAATATTTCTTTTCGTCTTTCAAACATTATTTCATGCTCGAAAGATCCTTGCAAACTTTTAGTCCATTTGTGTGCAGATTTCCACTGTCCTGTTTGTCACTGTCCTGACCTCTGTTGCAACAGCTGGAACAAATATTGCCAACAAGAGGCAAAGAATAATAAAAGTGTATAGCGCACACAATCACATTTGTCACATGACCAATTCTGAAAACGTGACATGGTTGCAACCCAATAATATGAAGTACAGGTGATTTTTTTTCAAGGTCCTCTTCATTTGTATAGCTTATCTGACTCCTTATTCCACTCCAAATATTTCAAATAATTTGAACAATGTTCAGTGGAAAGAAAAGTTGACTACATTTAGGCATGCATGAAGTTTAAAACTGGTAAGCATTGACTTACACAATACAGGTTGACACTGTTCTGGATCTCTGCTTAGAAAATGAGTCTAAGAGAATTTTACTATTATTGATCAATAGCTGTGTTATGACTCGACCAGTTTAAATTAAGAAAAAAAGAAATTATCGTGGTACATGTTCATTCAAGTCTGTATCTGATCTCTGACATTGGTCACTGTGGATGCTATAGGCACAGGTTTTAGAAAAAAAAAGGTCAGGTAGGAACATTATCCCAGCCATGGCAAATTTCCAGCTTAAGGATTTCCTGCTTTAGACCTTACATCCACTTCTGTGTGGTCAACAGTACTTGTTAAACCATTCTATAAATACATCTACTTGCCATTTGAATCTACTTGTACTTAAGATAGCTGTAACATCTTGCAACATAAATTTTATAATCTCAATAACTACACAGTGACATATCCAGTTCTTTGTTACAGTTTGCCACAGATTTCCCAGTATAGAAGCCAGCCTTGCTGACCTGTAGTTTCCCCAGTTCCTCTCAGGGACTCATTCCTTTAGTAATGCCACTGGGTATTGTAGTGGTTTAATCCATCAGACAGACAAAACAATCACAGAACCTTTTGCTCATGCCTCCACCCTTCATTCACAGTGGGAACTGGGAGAAAAACAACAAAAGTTAAACTTGAGAGTTGACATAAAAGCAGTTTAACAGAACAGAAAATGAAGATNATGACATGATATGGTATGGAATATCCCTTTGGCCAGTTTGGATCAGCTGTACTGGCTGTGCCCTCTCCCAGCTTCTTGTGCACCTCCTGATGAAGGCTCACAACTCCTTGGTGGGCTGGGAAGCTGAAAAGTCCTTGACTTAATTGTCACTTAATTAACGCTGCTTAGCAAAAACTAACATCATAGAATCACAGAATCATAGAATGATTTTTGTTGGAAGGGACCTTAAAGATCATCTGCCATGGTCTATGGAACATCCTCCACTAGACCAGGTTGCCCAAAGCTTCATACAACCTGGCCTTGAACACTTCCTGGGAGGGAGTGGCCACAAATATCAGTGTGTAAATAACATTATTTTCACCCTAAATCCAAAATACTGCTCTATACATGCTTGTAGGAAGAATATTGACTCTATCCCAGAGGAAACAGGACTGTTATACAACACAATTAGCATTTTAGCTGTTTTGTATAGCTATTCTTTTAGAAGCACTAGATGAATAGCAGCCAATCTAGTCAATCTATTACTAAAAATTATTTATTTTTCCTCTGAAAACTTTTCAATGGCTCTTCAATTTGTGAACTTTTCCAACTTGCAACTCATCTAGAAAAGGTCTATTACGGCAATCTCCTTAACCACTTTTGTAGAGAATAGTGAAGAAAATTATTTAGTTTTTGTGACATCGCCTTATTTTCTCTAGTAGCACCTTTAACACTTTGATCATCTATCAGTCTTGGCTTTTTTGGGCAGAATTTCTGCTTCTGAGTGCTTGAAAAACATTTTATTAGCATTTTTAGTCCCTTAATAGTTTGCATTCCAAACTTTTCTAATTATATTTTTAAAATTTTAAGTTGCTGCTGTTTAAGATCGTTCCTATTTTCCTCATCAAACTTGACTTCATCTTTTCTCTGTTTTAGGGACACACACATATATATATTTGTAGTAAGTCTTTTATTCTCCTGTTCAACAGTATTGTCCTTTTGTGATCTTGTTAAAGCCTGTTGTTATAGGTGCCATAAATATTCTTTGTCTTTCACAACTGAGGTCATTAAATCATCTCCACACTCTTCCAGATTTAGTCAAGGCATTTAATTTTACATGGATCCACTATTATTGGCTGAGAAAAATCTTAACCTCATTTGATAGTAGGTTTTGATAGTTATAGCAATTCTGTATTGGCCCAGTTTATTCTCCCATTTGTTATACCTTCTGTCTTGTAGTGCACTAATGAATCTGCCTTCAGCCAGAGCCCTAAAATACTCCCCAAAATAAAGAACCAGTGGTTCTTTGTCCAAGTTACTCTACTTGAGGCAAATCTTATCTTTCCTTTCCTATACTCTTTTTAAATCACATAATGGTATCTGGCCTGGATCTGCAATTTTGAAGAGTATGTTTCTAAGGAGGTCTCAGTCTTAGCATTTCACTTAATAGTTTGTCTCCACAAAAAAGAAGATTTTTTTGTGTGTGTGTCATATACATAATGCTATACTGCTTATTGTGTATCATCTTTATGCTTGTCAAGTAAGTTGTGACAGTCCTCACTGTAATTGAAAATGTCATTTTCTGTAATATACAATAATTAAAGCTCTTAATTGTATATTTCCCCCCTCCCCCACATATCTGTTACCCCACTCGCCACAGGAAGGCTTTTGGTTGTCACATGGTAGGAGTGGTCTTTTATGTAACATCACACACAGCTCCTTTGCTTCCCTGCCCTCTACCTCCATACTGTAATTTACCTATTTTTCCACGCCATTCAGTCATGAAACAATGGAGTAACCATAAAAGGGATGACTTGCACAATTTTTCCATTCACACAGAAGAAAATGGATAATAGGTCTTGTATGTCAATGTGAAAGGAATGGCCATGAAGTGAAGGAAGCAAGTTAAATTTCAAGGAGATGTGGCTGAAGGATTGGATTTTGAATGCCATAGTCTGTGATCTTATGCAGAAGTGTTTACATATGAGAAAAAACAGCCCCTCAGTTATGAATTTCTCCTATCACTGCAACAGCAGAAAAGTTTAGAAACAGAAACATCTAATTTAAAATTAAAATCCTGATAGATCTCAGGTGTCTTTATTAGCTTCCAGTCCACTTTGGTAAAGAGATCAGGGATGGTAGAGTCTAAAACTATGGAAATCTTTGTAATAAAGATTCCTGTTCAACTCAGACTCTACTCTTGTTCAAAAAGAATGTCCATTTCCTTTACAAGTAAAAGTCCAAATACCCATTTCACAAACAAGTTATCCATAAAATGTCCTTTCTTCACCTAGATCTAATAAATTCTACTCTGTTACCAAGAAAAACAGAAAGACTGGGACACCCATAATAAAGCTTTCGTCTAAGGTGTGCAACCTAGCTTATCTCTTGTTTGAAAAACATTTTAGTCAGCAGTCCTGGAAGAAGTCAGCATTCTGAGCAAAAAACACAGAAACCTCTTTTGACACCATCATTAATCATGCCTGTTGGTTAAAATGCCTAAACATTTTGGTAAAGTGATTGAGGACAATGACATTTTTAATGCCATATCCCAACACTTTGCTAATGCATTCTTAGACATGTATTTTATCATGAGTGAATTTGAGCCACACGAACAAGATTTTTTTTTAAAGAATCATCGTGAAATTACTATGCAGCAAGTCTGTTCTCCGTGCACTTTGTATGTGTGACACATAAGAAGTTCAGGTATAAGTGCTGCTATAACAACCCCTTGAATCTGACACCTGATTTTTTTATTATGTTTAATGCATGTTGAACATAAAAAGGGGGGTTTGGTTAAGAAACACAATGAGCTTGTAGCAGTCCTACAGAAATACAAGGTGATATGAGATGTTTCTAAAGTACTATTCCTAAAGGCAGTCACTTAGAGAGAAAGCATGAAAGCCAAAGAATAATCTGAACCTTATATTCCTATCATCATATATAAAGGACAATTAAAAAAACACAACAACCTATCCACAGCACAGTTATTTTGTGTGATCCATTTCAATGTGACAATGTATGAATGACACCAAGAGGCACATTCTGTGGAGATGGAAGAAGTTGTTGATTTGTCATTAAAACTGTATTTTTTTATGCAAGCAACTGACAGTGAAGACCGTCTTATCTTCAGCTGGCAGAGTAGGCTAGGTGGTAACTGTACACCATGCCCCTAGCCACCTTGCTACATTCCTTGTCATGCCCTGTGTACAAAAAAAAAAAAGGTTAAAAATTGGCTGTTCTTGTCTTTACATTTGTAAAGGCTGTCCATTTAGCAGTTATACTTCTTTAATTTTAGTTAGTACCTTAATTCTAAGTCTACAGGAAATGTGAATTTAATCCAAAGTGCAAATTAAATGCAATAACAGCACTGGAAGTTAATGATACCTTTCAGGTCATCCAGTTCCTCTCCCCTTCTCCCTCTCTAGGTGACTTTTTTTTTCTTCATATTTGCAGTTGCTATCTTGTAATTTAATAATTTCATAGTCTAAAATAAGACCATAGGAACTTTGCCCTGATATACAGCTTATTTATCAAAGTTCTGTGTCAGCTTGCAAACCTCCTCCCCTCCTAACTTATTCAACTGTTAATCACCATTGTTTCAAACAGTTACGGTCTGTATCTACAGCCACTTGGCTTAATCTGCCACAGAAAATTTCATGAGAAATCAAATATCAGATTGGTTCTCAGCTTAACCTAATATGCAGGTCTGCATAGGGCATCCAGGAAGTTGTTACCAGAAATATTTAGGTGGTCAGTGAGCCATTATTTATAAAAGAAACTATTTTTTTTTGTTGGACCTGCTTTACTGCTTTCTGTGTCTGGGTCTGTCCTTGGATCCATCTGTGTTCAGACATGGTGGCATGCTATCTCATTGGTGGGAGCATGGCGAGCACTGGGGTTGTCCCCAACTCCCTGCTCACCCACTTTTGGTGAGCAGGCCCCCTCCTACTCCTGCCTTTAACTTGATTTCTATTATTTTCTGTGTGAAATCTAATAGTTTGTAGTCACTACTGCCAGTATTGATTAGTTACCCTTAGTCCATGTGACCCTTTGAGAAATTCAATGCATTTAAACAGTGTGTATCAGCCATGTCCCCAACTGAAAACTGGGACACCAACTGAACAGTTATTTTCATAGATGTGAACAGTCTTTAGTTAAAAATCACTGATGTTAGTTTGCTGTCATTCTGAATACTTTGATCTAGAAGGCTTGGAGGGGATTAAAAAAAAAAGGAAGAAACAACCCAAAACCCTATATAGAAGTGTCACCCCAGAAACTCTTGAAGTTGATTTTTAGGTATCATTTGCATGCTTTACAAGGTCATTTTCTGTCAGTGCATAGTATAGAGAGTACAACAATTTATCACTCTCAGTTATGCAGTTGGATATGAAGCTGATTCAGAGGAGCTTAGGAGAATATTTTCTTGGGAATTACGACCAGGATGCAGTATAAGCACTTGAGGGAAATATTTTCAAGAGGAAATACTTAACACTTCTTTTTTTGGTGAGTCTCTTTTTTCCCCAGTGAAATTTAAAATTCTTCTTAGAGACACTATCTATCAGGTTCAAGTTAGTAAGAATGAAATCCTGTAATTACAGACACTCCCTTACTTATTTCTGCTCAAAGGACACCCTTACTTTCGTAAACTTTATTTAGCTATTTTACAAAAAAGTGATCAAGACATGCTGCAAGTGCTATGTCTCCCACTCCTAACAAAAGGCACATGCATATGACATCAAAATGACTTGTAGTAGATTCACATATATAAGGCTTCTTATAGATGTAACATCTGCTTAAAATTTGAAGCCTTTCAACAGCTCATAACATCCCAGTCTTTGAATTGAATATAGAGAATTCACTACTGAGATTAAGCAAAGCCCAAGTCAGGACCAAGTGGAAGTCAGTGTGTGTGCACGTGCATGCACATGTTTGTATGTTCAGAAAAAAGTTTTCGTGATATACAGAGGTAATACTGAATTTAAGGAACAACATATAAATACCTAGATATATACATAGTATCTACACATTTTTTTATTATTATTTTACCAAGTCTTGCTATCATTTATGCCATCTCGACACATATTTTTATGGCTAAAAAATGAAGATTGGGGAATTGGTAGCAAGGTGGTTATTCTGAGTTAGAAGAAACTGATGGTGACAGGCCAGTGATAGGCACACTTTGTGCCAAGCTCTGTGCATTCATGTAACTGATTTGGAGCTGCAAGTCTTTTTAGAAGCAAAACCATCATTTGAAGAATGACAGGTCATGACTGTCAGTTGAAAGAGTGGATAATAGTCCTTTAAAATAAAAATAAAAAAATCTAAGCAACTTTGGATACTTCAGTGAGAATGTAAATTCATTTTGAAGACAAATATGCCTGTCAATTCAATGACTTCTTCTCTTTCTCCTTGTTTTAAACTTTGATTTCTAGCTCAAATTTACTAGACACTTTTAAAATTTATTCTTGTGATGCTATTTTTATAAGTTCCTTTATAGACTAGAGCTGCAATTTTAATAGCTCTAAAAATGAATCATATTATTTTTGGTACACAGAACACTGTGTACTAAATGCAATGCAATATAAGTTGCACAGAATACGTGAACTTTAATACTTTTACTCTGCATTTAAGAATAGAAGCTTGTAGCTTACACTTTTCTTCAAAAACTGAGATGTAAATCTTTTCTTTAAACAAATGTTGGATTATTTTCCCTCTTGTCCTCCACTTAGTGGAAATGAAATTTGAGAAGCTGTTTGTGAAAGCTGACATTTATCAAGCTATGGATATTTTGAATTATATTCCTTATTCATAAAGTGCTAGAATTCACCTAGAATGAAACAGAAGTCTACCTTGCAGTATTAAGAAGATTATAGTAATAATATATAACAATGAATATATATATATATATATATAATATAGAAATAATGGAAATCTAAAAAAAAGAGATTTTTTAATAGAATCATAGAATAAAAAATAGAAATATCACTATTTTTTTGAAACATGGTCAGTTGGTACAGAAGTACTTTTGCTTTTAGAATAACTTAAATTGGACAAATTCTTAGAAAAGCAACTATTTCTAAAGAAAATAGACAATTAAAATGTCGTAAATTATTCTGTATAAATTATTAATCAAAATTATAATAGATCATAATAACAAAATATGTAATAACAATGTGATTAAATTAACATTAAAGTTGTTCCTTAATTTTGGGATAGTTTACTTGGATTGCTGATTAATTGTGTCATTAATACAAAGTATTCTGGGTTAAATGGAGCTAATAAAACCCTATGTATGGAAGATGGTCTCATGCAAAACTATATCCTGCATTTTTTCACTTAATTCCCTAGAGATTGAAATTCTAGCAGGGTCTTAAGTTTCATGGCAGATGCAGTTGTCATGCATTATTTGAGACTGCCACAGAAAGTCCATTCTAGAAGCAGATGACTGGGGCACAGATGTTCATGCAGATCTGGTGAAAGCTCAGGCACCCTTTGTCAACTTTTAATGTATGCTGTTTTAGGCTTTCTTTGAACACATAAATTGTGTTTTCATCCCCCCTTTACATCATCTTAGGTAACAATGAAAATAGAAGTACACTTCCAGGTTTTATGTTTTGTGCTGCATCTTGAAGTGGTGCATAGTAGATGTTGCTTTGAAGGGAAGCAGAGGTGATTTTCTTAATCCCAATCTGGTAATTAGTTCACACAGCTACCTTGCATCCTATATTTTTAAGCTCTTCTGATTTCTTTTTAAGCACTTGTTATTTACACATATTTTAGCATATATTAGGTGTAGGAAGTGTCTCCAAATTACTGGGGTTGAGGATATCTCATATTTTGTAATTTCTCAGGAAGATTCTCCCCATAGATATAAAATTATTGTAGCTAAAAAAGCTTTACCTCTCTAGTTTAGAGCTACTACAAGTAATTCTAATACTGAGTCTCCAACATTTTTCTCTGAGACTAAGACTATAAATTAATAGCCCTACACCTAAGATAAAGCTTTCAAACACATAAAGATGACCAAATATCCAAGAGACATTAGACTGCTTCTACAGTCTAGAGACTGTAGCGTAGGTAATAAAAAGCTTTGACTACATCATGGAAGTTGCAAAAATTCAAAGCAGCCCAATCCTATCGATCTTACTACAGCATTAGCTGGCTGTTTCTAAATGCAAAAACATGTGTTAAATCTAAATTAATCTGGCTTCTGCATTAACTCAATTCTTTCTTGCTTCAGCAAAAAATGCTTGTACTGTACAAATCCCACTGTTTCAGAGCAATTTCTTAGATATAAACAGCTTGGCTATTCTTAATGTTCTCTATACTGCTGAGTATCTCAGAAAAGATGTAGAGATACATCACAGCAATCATTAGCAATCAAGAGTTTCCAATTACTAGACACACCTACTTGTCAAGCTGTTGATACAAATGAAACAAAACTAAGAATTTGTATTTAGCAAGGAGTTTTCTAAGAAAAATTAAGATCAGTCTTCCAGAATATTTTATTTAAAATACAGATATATCACCAGAGAGGCAATTCTACTGCATCGGTTTATCCATATTGTCTTAGCAAACCAGTTAGCTTCCGTGGAAGAGTGCCTGAAGGCTTGTAAGCACTTTTGCATGAAACTGAGTTGCAATTTTACATGATGTTTTACATAAAACCAAACTGATATCATGTAGAAATTCAAGAGACAATAATGATCTGAAGCAAAATCTTGTTCTGGGAAAAAAAGAGAAACACATCAAATATGGAACTAAGTAATTATTTTTAGTTACAATAATGTCTTCACAGTCTAACCATGAAAAATAATACAGGAAAAAATGTAATTAGTATTACATTTTAAATTGACAAACGATTTCTTTCCTACCCTTTTCTCTATTGTGATGTTCACCTTTCCATTGCCCTTCTAAATCCTAAGGTCAGCATCTGAACCTTTCTCAACTGCTGCAGTAAGATTAAGCCATCAGCAACCTGAAGACTTTGCCTTCAGGACTATAGTGTTTATGGAGTTTCTTTCCTTTCAGTCTCAGATTTGTTTCTACAAGCTTTCTCACCACAGCCAGTTTCATTTCCCTTGATTCCCCACTATTCTTGAAAGAAAGAGCTATTATTTGTCATGCACTGACTCCCTAGGCTTGTGGCACTCAGGTTAAGGTAACACACCAGAATTCACCAGACAATAGTTGCAGCAAGTTAAATCCAGCTCAGGCTGCACCAGCCAGGCAGAGATCTGTGACTTTGCAGTGGCTAGTCAATAAAAAACCTGTGACCTTCTAAAAGAGATGGCAGAAAATTATATTTACGGGTCTACAGCTACCACCAAAGTGAATGGAAACATACTGCTGACTTTCTTCTGACAGGATCTGTTTCAGTTTATGCATCCTGTCAGGTAAAATGGAAAAAAAAAAGTTCTTGTATTTCCTGAATCTATCTTCATAATTATTACAATAAATAAAATTTGTGGGTTTTTTTTTCTCTTAGATTTCAGTATAGCTATCACTGTTAACTAAAGGGACTTCTTTCAGTGGTTGGGGTGTAACATTAAAAGTATTTAAATATGCTGAAAGAAAAGAGAATTTTATTCTCTTTTGCTAGGTTGGAGACTTGAAATTGCACACATTGGGTAATGTGTTCAGAGGCAGAATTGAGACAGTGGAGGAAGTAAAAATGAGCCAACTTCCAAAATCCAGAATCCATTTTATATTTGTTAATCTAGAAGTTGTTTCTAAATAGAGCTGTTCTCTTATTCACTCAGATTTTTGAGGGTTGAGTAAACAGAAACTATGAAAGCTCCTTTTGAGACTGACCTCTTTCAACTGTGGAATCAGAAATGTCCCTTATTAACTGGCGGTGTCTGTTTGATGCCAGCATATGGTTTTGTTGTTATGTCTTTGAATGAAACAATGTTAATTTCCATACATCTCCAGGTTGCTCTTTTCCTCAGACTTACTTGGTTTACTCTTTAGTGCTTTTTTTCCCAAATCTTGTTTGAGACCATTGGAAATGGGAAGAGAGTTATAAAATAAATATGTTTGAGATGAATAGCTACATCTTTCATAAATCTGTTTTTTTAATTACAAATGAGCTCAACATAGTAATGCATTTTACTTTAATTATGATGTTGATGACCTTCTTAGAGCTGAAAGCCATTTCTCTTTATTTAATCACATGCATGTGTGTGTTTGGGGAGTTCTGTTGCTAAGTGATTTCCAGGAAAGTTAGTGAAGCAAACTAATGAAGTGTCAGATAATATTTTGTAGTGTTTTTATGGAATGGCATTATTGGACCAAGAACAGACATGTCTTACATTTGCAAAATTTTTAGAGTTTGAAGGTTGGGGAGAGCATATCAGACCCAAATTTGAAAAGAATCTCTCATCTCCCTATATTACTATATCCAACTCGAGTATTTGGCCATATAATTCAACAATAGGCTAGTGATAATTAAGAGCAATGCAGGCTTGTCCTATTAATATATAACAGTACAAAGTATGTTTGAATCTTACACTTCCCCATTTACTTTAGTTTCTCTTTCTCTTGCTATCTTGTGGTTTCTTTTCAAATAAGCATCACTACTGCTCTTTTCCTACAGCTTTATTTGTAGAAGAAGCTGAAGAGCACTGTATCTGACACGTACAGTGTATAAATTCAGTCTGTAGATACAGAACTTGTCAACTTCAGAGTGAATCTGCAGCAGGTGGAAGTGACACAGCACTAACTTCAAAACAGGTCTGTCACAATGAAAGTGGAACCTGGGTCAGCTCTACAAATAGTTGAAAAACACTTTTACAACAGAATTGATCATAGGTAAACTCTTTTACAAAGGAGCCCAGAAGATTGGGATCTTGGTATGGAAATGCTTACAGAACTCTGGAAGACAACTGGTTAGGATTGTTGTACTACATCTGTTCTGGAGAGGAAGGAAAGCCATGTTAATTTTGGCAGCAAGGAATTTAAGCCTTCAGTAGTTGAGAATTCAAAAGATATTGATATGTCATGGAGCATCTGAGTAGCACTTAGGAATACCATAATGAAGAGGTGAATGCTATGCCCTTTAGTCATAATGTATATATGGCCTTAACATACATTTTTTAAACCGATCCTTTAGAACCACTGCTAACATACTGATAGTACATGAAGGAAAAGGAAGAGTTTTCAAGGATAACCGAATGTACAAAATCTAAGCTCTATCTCAATTTTACTTTCTTAAAGAAATTAACTACATTATTTTTATATGTATTTTTCTAAGTGAGTTAAGCCAAAGGTATTGTATAAAACACAGATTTTAAGCTAAAATGATTTAAAAAGTTCAGAAGAAATTATAGCTAGGACATCCACTATAGAAAGAATGCCTTTCAAAATAGTTTTTCATTTTCACTCTGATTTTCCTATACACCTTCTTGTTTTCATTTAATAAACTACCTCCCCACATTGATTCTACCAGACAAAAACCATGTGTGTGTAATACATTATTAAAGTGGTGTCAGACTTATGATATAGCATGCTTGAGGCTTTGAAGTAGAATTATTTTAGTTGGTGCTCCCTAAAAATACTCAGGGGATTCTAAGGCAATATTAGATCCTTTCACAACATACTGAATAACCTGTTTAGCTGTATGCCATTAAGTTACTAAAGAAAATCAAACGTGCTGTTTCCAACATTCTACTGCAGAGTTATTGTATGCAGGCTCTTCTCTCCCCCGAGAAAAAGCCTAATATTTGAGACATGCAATATATTTATTGTACTAAATATGGGGAAGTAATGCAAATGGAAATTAAAGAGAATATCCTGCCATTTCACTGTGAGAGCATGTACCAACCCTGAAATGTTCTCAGCTGTTCATGTTCCTTCAGCTTACAATGTACTTCTGTAGCCTGCTTAAAGGGCAGTGCAGGCCACTCTAGTTAAATGAATCAATTCTGGTCTCCCTTCTCAGGTTTAAAAGAAAAATACTCGGGATTTTTCTGTGTAACAGAAGAGGGTTGTTCTTCCCTAGAGAAGAAAATGATACAAGGAAAAGGCATGCATTTCAACTGCAAGGATTAAATGATAAATAAAGCTGATAATCACAACACCAGCATGCTGCATAATATATAGGCATGATGTGTCCTGTTAGAGGACAGAACTGCCTTTTAACCTCATTCTATATGATCAGTCTAGTCCAGGTTGAGCCCTGAAATGAAGAAAAATGGAGAGAAACAAAGTTCTTTCCCCAAAACAACTCAACGTGTTTGAGCAGAAAATTAATTTCTACCCACTTTATTCTGTCCTCTAAAGAGAATGAGAAACACAGCAAGCTGGAGACTGTAATACAAATATACTGAAATAATTTAAGAAAGAGTGGGGGGGTGGAGTGTGTAGGTGGCCCTGAGAGTTGAAAAGATGGAATTTTTTCCCCATGAAAAAATGAGCAACTTCTGGAGTAGGAGAGAGGACCACAGACAAACAATCTCATAATACTAAAACTTGAACCAAGAGGAAGGGATCCTGCAACAACATGTGTTCTCAGTCCTCTTGTTTTAGTGTTACACACCAGTGATTTGGATGTTCAGTTTCAAAAGCTGCCGTGTGCTAGTTGGTATTGCGGTACAGGAATGTTGGGAATCAGGGCCTTTCAGTGTCTTGTGTCACACTCCTACAAAAATCTTGACATTATGCTTACTAAGGGAATTTCACGTTAGGAAGACATTAATGAAATTAATGTTTTAGTTAGATTCAGTTTGCGCTAGAAGGTGTGAAACCTATACTGGCATAAATCAGTCATGGTTGAATGCTGTCCTCATGCCTCCATCATTCAAAGGTGGACCAAGGAAAAGGAGTTGAATATTTCCTGTTAACAAGCTGTGTCTGTGAATAGTCGGAGATGTTAGTGTTGCTTTCAGATCCTACATAGGCAGTTTTTGTCTGTCTGCTGATACTGCCATCAGTACTGGCAGTCCATACAAGACGTTATTTTTTGATTTTTGATTCTAGTTCTTGTCTCCTTGGAACTCAATCAACCCAATTACTTAGCATTTTGTAACAATAGCTGGGTGGTTTCTACAACTGCATTTTGTCTGGAGCAGACCAGTATAACTATGTCAGTTAACCTTTCTTCCTCTAGCCACACTGAAAGTTTAGCAACTGTTATGTTGCCTCCAGCTAACTTCATAAACAAGCTATAAATACAGGGTTGCAGTATTAGGCATGATGGACTGGAACAAAATTTGTTAACGCACTGAAGATGTCCAGCATCTGACTTGCTCTGCAACAATATGTCCTGTTCTCTAATAAAATAAAATTAAAAAATAAAGCAAGGTGGACTTTTTATCCGAGTGTAATAGATTTGTCAATTCCCTGCAGCTATATACTTACTGAGAATATGAGGACTCATTAAATTCATACATAATAAAAAAAACCCAAACATCGGAAGACAGAAAATAATGTAGCACATTACAGTTCACCCATTTTTGTTGAAAGGGGGATAACTGGATGACCTATAAACTATTGTGTCTCCTTGTCTTGTCTCCACCTTCACACCTTCCCTGAAATTCAGACTCACAGTAATACCAGTTCTTTAATTTATTTATAGCAATTATGTTGTCTAATCTAAGGAAAGACTCTGCATTACTGCACTCTTTCCTAGCGGTGAGGAGGATTGCTACAAAACAGTATTGAGAAAAGTAGTAGGCAGCATATACGAGCCCAAGTTGTCTCTTCTGTCTGTTTTGAAAGTGCTATGCACCTGAATCAGATCTTCCAGTCCCTCTCTCTTTCCATTCAACAATCCTCACACTTCAAAGAGTGCATGAAGTCCAGTAGGAGACACTCAGCTATTTCATCTTGATTTGCTTTTCTTGGCCTTCCCTACCCAGTGGGGTATGGCTCCCCACTGTGGGATATGACACATTATATTTCAAATGCAATTTCTTTTATTAGCCATGCTTTTTAAAATATGACAGAGCACTTTACCAATCTCTTTTACTATGTGAAACTGCAAAAATAATTTATGCAATTTTTTTAGCATTAAGGTGACATTTTACATGTACAGGTTTTGGGTTTTTTTTTTGGGGGGGGAGGATTTTTAGAAGTAAAATTCCTTAATGTAAGAACCTTCTGTAAGAATCTTCTGTATTACAGGCAGTGTAGAAACTGTTATTGTGCCATCAGTAACAAATGTCTTCTTTAGACATCAAAATTGCTTTCTGTAAAACATGAGCTCTTGTTCTTATTCCATTTATTCGTCTGAAATGTTTGTATTTAAAAATACATAAATAAGAACCTAAAGGGAAGTTTTAGAACTGTATGTTTTGATATCTAAATCTTATAGAAGTAATGAAAATTTCTCCAGGTGTTAAACTGCAGAATCTTCTGTCACTTTGATATAAGGGTTAGACAACAAAGTGGATTGCCTGGTCCATCAAAGTGTGGCTGAAGAAAATTTCACTGACTATTGAGGTAAGAGTGACAAATACATGAGAATGTACCTGTGGAATTTACCCAATTTAAAGAAACTAGATGCTTAATAAAAAGAAATGTCTAAAAGCTCCCAAAAACTACAAAACACCCCCCCCCAGCTTCCCTCCAAATGAAAACCAGCCTAAACCAACAGAACCACCCTGGGAAAAAATCTAGAGTGAGAGGATAAGTTTGCATCGATCCATTTGACTCAGGAATTATTTTAGAATTGGGTGGCAATGGTAATTGGTAAATAAAAGAATAATGGCTTTATCTATTAAATTTACTTAACTTCTTTATCCTTGGCTAAGCTGAGAAAAGTATGACTTACGCAGAGAGTCTAACTAAAGTGGAGTTTACTTAAAAACATACTTGCCTTCAGCTTTGTTCTATAAGGCTAGTCATTATCTTTAAAGTTTTAAACTGAGACATGAGGAAAAAAAAAACGAGGGTGTATAGTTTTGTTTGGTAGAATGACTTCCTTAAAGGCAACACATTATTTGGCTTGAATTATTGGGTGTCACAGTCACCAGATGGAAAACTCAATTTACATTTTATTTTAACTGATTTATCAACTATTTCATTGACAAAGAGAGGTGTTACTTTGGTGAGTGAGAAAAACGTTATTTTCTGCTTATAGTTGCATTAAAATGCTACAGTATATTAGAAATTTTCACTCAAAACCTTTCATCACTGTTGCTGTATTCCAGACTCCTCCATTTTTAGCTGCTCCTAGAAGTGAGATTTCTAGTAGGTTATACCATGGCTGACTTTTTCTTCTACTTCCACCAACCCTACCCATCCATTGATGATGATCGATGATGATAATCTTTTAGTGGTTGAAGCAGAAATGTTTCAAGCACCTGAAACAAGGTTGTTTATTTATTTATTTGTTTGTTTCTCTTTTCCAGGCTGGCAATAAAACTGTAAGTATTGAGGAACACATAATATATAAAGAACATTTCTGTGAAAGAGGACCTTTCCAGGGAAAATGGGGTTAAAAAAATCCTTTCCTGGATTTCAGCCCCATAAGGCTAAAACTATATCTGATGACAAAGAAATGCCATGTAGAAGGGAAAAAAGAAATTAGAATTAATGTTTTCTATTATTTACATTTCATTCCATTCAGTTTTACCCTTAGGCAAACAAACCATCATTTTTGGTGATAGCAAAGTCTAATAATATATGAAACTTTCTTATTTTACTTTAAGACCAAGAACAACATTTCTTTAAGAGGTGGGTGAGGAAAATAAGAAATAGATAAGTGTTCAAGTTTGAATTAAGTTTAGCTGAGAACAGTAAGATTAATGATTTACTTTATTTTTCCTTCAATATCTCATATCAAAATCCTTCATTCAGTAAAATGTAGTTTACCATGCAGAGAAAATTCTATGACTTCCTGCATTTCCATAGCTAATTTTTTTTATTATCCTAAAGCCAGCTTTTATAGCCCAGAGCAATAATTTTTATCTACAGAGGAAGTTTTAAATGGGCATCAATGTTGGGCAATCTCCCTCCTTTTTTTCCTCATACTCAGAAAGCATAGTAAACAGCTAAAGTATGTCTAAACAACCCAAAATAAATGCCGTTACATTTCTCTGACATGTGTACTTTGGTGTTTTTCAAAAAGTTGTATTAATATGATAATTCTGCAAATTCCGATTGATTTGCAATTTCGATAATTTTATATTATTTTCTCTGCCTCCTTATGTGCAGCATCAAAATGTTTTTAGCTTATCTGTCCTGAATTCAAGTTCTTATTTTGGAGCATTTGCGAACTCTTCATGTGTTTCAATGAATTTTTTGGTTGAATAATCAAGAACATGCAAATGACATGCAGGGTGTTAGTGCACAGGTGTTATACAATAGAGCAGAGGGTGTTGTTGCAGGCTACATCACCTGATGATGGCCCACTTTCACTATTGTGAAGTGCTGAGAACATCTGTAAGTGAAACTACATAGTTTATTTCCCATTTCTCTCAGTATTTGTTTATGGAAAAGAATTTTACCTGATTTACACTGCTGGGATGGTAACCCCTGCTTGCATAGTGCAGTGTCCCCGAGGCTCAGTGATTAAGAGGATAAACCTCTTTATAGAAAGCAGAGTCACAGCATCTTGCAAATGTTGCCATATGGTTCAATTGACTGAACTAAGGAATCCAATTCCAACAAAGAAGGGGGCAGACTCTGAGCTGACTATAACCATTCCTGTTACAAGAATAAAGAGGCAGCTTAATGCTCAGTAGCATTAAACCCCCTACAAACCAAACTGTTCAGAACTAGGAAAGGAAGAAGAAAATACTATTCTGCTACAAGAAGTTGATTGTGTACAAAGGTCTAAGACACCTCATCTTGATAACTGTGCGCTTTGTCTTATTAAAAAAAAAAAAAAGGTTGGTAAAATTAGGAAGAAAAAGATAAATAGGAAAGATCCAAGTTTTTAATTACCTTCCATATGTAGGACCAATTAGATTTTTTACTCTCCTCATTACAATCACATAGGTTTTTAAGATGTTACTCTGTTACATGGGAATTAGTTACTTGTCCTCTGGTTTATGTTTCTGCAGTGGTATAAATTTTTTTATATAACTCAGTGAATTGGAAGAGAGAGAAATTGGGTGGTAGTCTTGATGGGATGCCAAATCATTAGGACAGCTTGGAGTTCCAGGTTAACAATGGTAAAGTTTGTTAATTTCTATCCTCTAGATTTTTACAATGTAAGAATAGAATGAAAAGTTATAGATCAAAGAGTTGTTTTGCTTTACAAGATCACCTTACTGGAAAAAGCATTTGCTTCTTCAGTGTCTTAAAGCTGCATCTTTGCCTTTAAGATTTCTTTTATAAGGAATTGGTGGGTTTTGGCATCATCAGGTTTGGTGCTAATGCACCCAGATCTTCACTTTCCGAACTTTTAAACTGGTATAACCATTATGCTATATCGTGCTCTTGAAATAGCATATCACTGTCTGTCTTTTTGTGTCTTGTCAAGATACTTAGCCAGTGACAGAACTGAACCAAGTGAGAAATTTCCACTTGTAAAGTCTTCTGTAACTTAACATAACATTACTGGTAAAATCTGTGACAGGACGTTTCCCCCAAAACTCTTTGGCATCGTTGTAATCTTCATGACAAGGTCTTACCTCTTTTCCCAAAAGTTAAGTCCCCTTTCCTTTCTCTGTTGAATTAAACCATAAATTATACAATGTTTAACATTTAAGTAAATAATGTTTCCTATCAAGAGGTATGGAATTGCTTCTTGATAAATTTTAGATAGATTAATCATCTTTTCCATTAGGACTAATCTCCTGCATTTATGTTCTGTTATTTCTTCGACATTCAGCGGAATATGCTCAGAAGGCTGGAGAGCTAATACGTGTCTTATAACAACTTGCATTTTTAGACATGCCCCACAGCAGTTGCCCTTTTTCCACAGCAGGGAATATACATTTTTGATGTGTTAATGAATAAGGTTGAACAGCTTTCTGAGTCTGAGGCTGAAAAGCAGCTGCAGGATGTTCAGACAATACATCTACAGATAAGGGCCATGGCTGAATGGCAGATGACTAAGACATAATTGAGTAGTTTAGGGCTACAAGCATTTCAATATTTGTTGGCATGAAAGGCTTTTCTTAAAAGCTCTTATAATTTTAAAGGCTGTCTTTTTAGGGCCCCACAGAGAGGTACAGCTATCTTTGATAGACAGAACACACAAAAATGTACATATATGTGAATTGTAGTATATATAGAAGCGAGAAAGGACACGTACTTGTGAATGAAGCTTTTCCATAGATGTAATCTCCCCAGTTCTGCTTTTTTAACAGCTCTTAAACTGAAGCATAGCTGGACTTTCACAACTCAGCAACATGTGTTTGCCTTTTACTTTGTAGGAAAATGAGTAAGTCTCCTAAGTAACATAGTGGTGTTTTCAAGCTTTGATAAAAATCAGACTTCACCCTAATTTATTTAATTATGTAAGAGGACATAAAAAGGAACTCTTCTCATTTGTTTTCTTTAAAACAGTTAGCTTAGCATACCCTAGATTTAAGTCCAGTATGATTTTATTACTTTTTAAATGGAACTTCTCAGAGTTATTTGTCTTTGAAACAAATCAAGAAGGAGACCATATGTACTGCTGCATACTATCTCAAAATGCAGCTTCATAAGCCCTTATTTCAGTTGTGAGGGGATAAAGAGAATCATTTATTTTCATAATGACTCTATTAGGGCAGACCATACCTCTGCCTAGAAATGCCCTGTTAGCAAAGCTGTCATCCAACAATGATCTTTGGGAAGGTGAATGAATATAACACAGACTGCTCCTGCATTCATTTTAGAATAGTCAATAACTTCCCCAATGCCTCCACTATTTCACAAAGCATCATAATTTCTTAAGGTTTATTTTTTTGTTTAGTAATAATGCCCTCTCATGGACCACAATTCCATCCAATGTGAAAACTTGCCTAAGCAGGGAATTATACATTAGAGAAATATTTACAAAATCTATTGCAATCTACTGCAAGCAGTCTGCAGAGTCACTTTTCAGACTACTGTGTGAAGTTGATATACTGGATTTCTTCTCCCACTACCTCTGGTCATATTCCAGAGTGATATATGATCACCCAAGACATTCATGGGGTAAGAGCAAGGAGATCCAGTTTCAGAAGCAAATTCTTTGTAAGACTCTTGGGAACAGAAAGAGTAGCAGGCTTGACAGCTACCATAAGAAGGTGTTACTTGGGAATACTCAAAGCCTGAGGGATTCCAGAAAAGGACAATCTTTGAATAAGATCCAAGCCTCATTGAACTCAGGGTGTCCTTTGCGATAAATGTGGGATTTTTGCACGTCATGGATCAATCTAAGACAGAATTTTCATTTTCTGTATTAAAAAAAAAGCAAAAAAAAATTTGGAATAGGTTTGAAGAAGTTTTGGATTATTGCACTAGCTTAAATACGTTTCCCAATTCCTACTGGAATAATTGATCATATGTTTTTAAAATACCACACTGTATATGCAGATTTGATTTCACAAGGCAGGATAAGGAAACAATGGGTTTTAGTTGGGAAGTATCCGAAATGGAGTATACAGATATGTTGTTTTCAAAATACATGAGAAATACTGCCATTCAATTTTTAAATAAAATAATTAGAAAAATGTGAAGCAAACCCAATTTCACTGATTCACTTGACACTGACCAGTGTAAAAGCAGAAGATTATGATATGGCACATTATGGAGAGACAGATAATTTACTTCAAAGTGTCAAAAGAAAAGGTTGAAGAAAAAAGTCAGGCATCATTGGGATTTATGCAGAAATTTGAGAGTTCTGGTTTACAGCATGATGTCAACAAGACCTGATGAGTTTGAAGTTAGGATATGAAATATCTTTTTTGCATTGCTGCATGAATAAAAGTTGATTAAGTTTACTATGTACTACCTTGGAAATTAATCTTTTATGGCTTGCTGGTGGTCAGTTATCTATACTGCTCAGAAGTCTCGTGTTTGTTGGGTATCTTTACATGCATAACTCAGCATTTTGCAATTCTTTAGGCAAGAAAATCATGAAGTGCAGAAAAAATTTAGGTTTTAAGAGGGATACACTAACTGTGCAATTTAGTTGCTGAGAGTTGCACCTAACTACAAAAATGCCCTAGAGATTAGTGAATTTAAAATGAATTGCTTCTTCTTAGGCCTATGAACTGGCTCTCAGACTTATTAAAAAATATAAAATCGTGCAGGAGTTGAAGCAGCTCTTGGAAGAAGGCTAATCAATTCACTAATCCGAAGTCCCTAGTTCTACCATACTGTTATGATTTGGATCCTCTAATCTCAAAGCTTGAACTGACGTAGGAGAAATTCACAATGATGGCTCTGAAGGGGTTTAAGTCAAACACAGCATCGCTAATCATGGGGTTTTTTGCTATGGCATGGAGATGTTATTCCTCACATCTTCGACTCCTCTGATCAAGACTGGAAAATAATTGCTTACAACATCCACCAACCTTTTCTATCTGAAAAGGAAAAAAAGAGATTATAAAAAAGATTCCAGTTCAGATGCCATTTCAGATAAAAGTTCTTAGCATGACAGCTGCAAATGGATAAAACAACCCGTTTTATAATTCTGCAAATTCTAGAGACAACATAAAAACCCCCACAATCTATGAAAGACAACAACTTCTGAATTTTTCAGAAGACAATCTTTACATAGCTCTAAGTAAAATCATTATTTTCTTTCTTTAGATATACTACTGTTATTTTATTAGACATAACCTATTGCACTTAACTCCATGGAAGGAGTAAAATTCTCTTTCTCCTTTTTCGTGCTTTGATGTATATTTGCCTGGGTGAAACATCTTCTTGATACCAACATTGAATACACTTGGTATACAACACAGAAGAGGAATAAATGCATGGAGGTAATTATCGGCTCCTGATTAAACACTGGCAAGTAGTCCCAGCTTGCACTTGGATTTGTCACTTTCAGGTGACATTGGGTAAAAAGCCTCCAAATCTCTTTTAGGGATGAAAGACAACAAAGCCTTTTTTGTAGATCTGGCCTGAAGACAGTGTCAATTTACATCAGCTGACACTATGGAAGACTGTGAGTAAGTGGTCATGAGATATGCTGTCACCAGACAAAGTGACATTAATATTGTGCCTCATCATGAGTTATCATGGCCACAAGCCATTAGTTCCAATTAAAATAATTAATTTCTCTTTCAGGATGCAGTGCCAGACTTCGTATCAGGTCAGTGATTAAGGCATGTTCCTTTTGTGCCTGTAATGATGAAATATAAACAGGGTGTGCTAATCATCTGTCTTCTTTCTAACTGACGTTTTTAAGTAGGACAAACACCCACTAGATGCAGACATTCATCTAGGTATAGTGACTTTGGTGAACACACTCATTTGTCTCAAATTCAACATGGG
>VXBZ01002559.1:0-49954 GCA_013399135.1 Heliornis fulica | reverse complement strand
CTCATTTTTGCTGGCAGGCACAAGCTGCAATTGATTTGCAAGATGAGCAAGTGGATTATTTTTGCATTTCTCTCCACCCATGGGAATTTTCCATCTGCCCCATCACTGTGAGTGGCCACAGAGAGTGGGTTCAGGATTCAGCGTGGCAGATGCAGGTTTGAAGCTGTGGTGGAAGAGGAAGAGCAAATGTAGCCCTGAAAACAGATGGGCTGCTAGGATGGGAGGTGCCTGTAGGATCAGTGGGCACTGCTCATCTCGTGGGCTGGGCAAGGGTTGCTCCACTCCTGCTCCTCACCATCCTGCTCCTCACCATCCTGCTCCAACTAGAAGGAGTAGAAACAACTGCCCTGACAAATTGTGAGTAAAGCACTTGTTTGTTTGCTGTTGAACTTGTTTCCTCAGGTTGGATACTACCATAGGACCCCTGATCTATGCTGACCAGTTCTTACAGCTGTCAATCAAACTACCCAGCAGCAACATCTATGGTGTGGGAGAGCATGTGCATAAGCAGTACCGTCACGATGTTAACTGGAAAACCTGGCCCATGTTCAGCAGGGATATTGGCCCCTCTGGAGTAAGGACTTGTTTTCTTATGCTTCATTCTTTGCAGATAACTTCTAGAATCCAGGCCTATTATACAGGAGAGATGTTCATCATATCCACTGAGGTTTTCCCCAAAGACTTCCCTGGCACTGCATGTTTATGCTAAAACCTAGATGGTGCTGATGAAAGTTCCCTGAGGAGCAACTTTTTATAAATATTTTGGTTTTTCTGTTGAGGTGGAGTTGAGAACCAGTTGATAAACATGAATGTATGAGAGCCTTCCATTCCTACTGATAAACAATGTAAATAACAATATGTCCTAATGCATTGCTGTGTGCAGCATCAGTACAGATGACACAGGCTTCTTAAAATCCTTGTGGTTGGGCAAAGGATGGAAAAGTTCTCTTTAACAGCTGTCTCTGTACAAGATAAAACACACCTGTCAGCAGTTATTTGTCTCTGTAGTCTGTATGGCTGTCTCTTTCCAAAACAATTTCCAGGGCACTCATTTTTCCATAATTGTAAGAATTGTTGCTTTTACCTCAGTCCCATAAAGCAACAACTCATATGTTTTAACTTTTAGAGAGCACTTCAGTATTTTGCTGAATTAGGAACTCTACTCATGCACTCCAGAGGGTGAAACTACTATATTGAATTAATAATTTAGGATTTGTAGCCCTTACTTTGAGACACCTTCTGAATATTATGTCTGGTTGAAGATGGTTCTTACCTGCATGGTTTTACTGAGTGTGGACTCATTAAGTTAAAATAACAGCAAACAGAATCATGTTAAGATAATTTCCAACTGCTCAAGTTCTGCTTCTTGTTAATTTGTTCAGTTTTCTGTTGCAGAGGAAGAAGCACAACTATTAAAACAATTGCTAAAATTTCTAAGCTTTTAGTTGCTGATAATAACAGAAGAAACATTAGAAAGGAAATAAAGAAGCAAGGCACTCTCTTATTTTCATAGATTAGACATAAAAATCATTAACTTGCAGTGTTAATAGAAATATAGATGAGATATAAAACCTAATCTATGGTGAAAGGTGATGAAAACACCCTGAGAGTTGGCTTGCTCACTGGATGGGCATATACATTACCCAGGAGCTGTCCTGCAACCTATAGAGACCCACCTGAGGATCCATCATGTCTGCTTGCTGTGTAGGTGTTGGTTGTATATTGGGGGAAACTTTTAAGTGACACCATTCTCATAAAGGAGAGGAATGCCAGGAAAGAGAAAACAGAGCTGTAGGGATGTGTCAGGATTTTTATCTTTGTTTTTTACTGTAGTCAGGATACACTTTGAACTATCCCCAAACAGATACTGCAATTTGATTTTAATCACTTTCCTCCTTCTTTATATCTTTAAGGAAATGCATAACTTGTATGGAGTTCAAACTTTCTTCCTGTGTTTGGAAGACAGCACTGGAGCCTCCTTTGGTGTTTTCCTAATGAACAGCAATGCAATGGGTAAGAAAGCTTTCTCTGTAGCTCTGAGCATTGCAGTTAATTAACTTTTAAATGATCTCTGGGACTGCCATCAAATCTGTAGTGTTTAGTGTATGCAATGTAAGCAATGAGTTGCTCACAGCTAACTTGAAGTTTGTGCTGGAAAACTGAGGGTCAGAAAGCTCTCCAAAGCCTGTGCAGCTCTGTGTGCATGTGCAGGACACTATGATCAGAGGATAAATTTGGAGGGAGTTAGCAATATTTGAAAGAGTATTACAGAGCTCTCTGCCTCTCCTGAGGCTGGAAAGTTGTACTAAAAATTTAAAGAGAAAAGTTTGAGTCATTGGATTTTTTCTGACTTTTCTTTAGGACATAAACAACTGGAAATAGGGATATTTAAAAGTTTAAGCTGAATATTTTTCAGCCTTTTTTTTATTTGGACAATTTTTCCCTTTATTACAAGTTCAATTAATGGGTTTCGATTTCTTGGGTATTTTTTGCGGTTTTGGTTTGGTTTTTTTTTTTCTTAATTACATTGTCTTGTCATCAATTAGAAAATTGCATAATTGTTTTAGCATTATCTGGTATTCATAATTGGTTTTGTGCACTTTTATCCCACAGAGTTTGTGGTCCAGCCTGCTCCAGCAGTGACCTACAGAACTATTGGTGGGATCCTCGATTTCTATATCTTATTGGGGAACACTCCAGAGCAAGTAGTCCAGGAGTACCTGAAGGTACCTCTACCTAGGGAGACTATACATTAAACAGATTTTTAAAGATACATGGGATATTTTGGTAGTTGAGGGGGTACTGCCACTTTATATAGCAGTATGTCTTCACTATTTTATTTATTTTTTCAAAATATGTCTCAGTACATATTTGGCTAAGAATACCTGTTAGGATGTCCCTGAAGTGACTTTGTCATTAGAAATAGCCAGGTGGGATTAAACTTGGATGTAGATGCTTGTAGCTGTTATGGGCAGCTGAAGCTTAAGCACAACCTTTCCTTGAGATGCTGGAGCAGAGATGTTGGTGGTTCCAGAACTGGACACAGTACTCCAGGTGAGATCATGCAGCAGCTCAAGAAAGTTACAGCTGCTAAATGTATCAGTCTATATGGCCTGACTGATTTACAAAGTGGTTATTGGAGCTTAAGATGTCTATGAGGAATAACTTATGCTGTCTTTCTGGGACTCACACCTGTTATAAGGACAGATTCCTGTTAATTTGGCAACATTATAGGGTAGATAATGTACTAGCAGGTATGTCATGGTCTTAAGATAGCACTGAACTCTTTTGTACTTGACATACTTTTTGTTTCAGTGAGACCTTGAAGAATGGACACTGTCCCAAAATATTTGTATTTGTTAAAATAATAATAAAGGAATAGAAAAATATTGCATTTGGGTATGGGCTGCTTTTTCACCCACTCCAGCTTAGTGTGTATCATTCAAATAGTTATGAGGTGTATGAATCTAGAGAAACAGGCACCAAGGTGACACACTGACAGTACATGGGCTTTTTGCTCTCAACCTGCAGCTCGTGGGACTGCCAGCGTTGCCCTCCTACTGGAGCCTGGGCTTCCAGCTGAGCCGCTGGAACTACGGGTCTCTGGATGAGGTGAAGAAGGTTGTGGAGAGGAACAGGGCGATTGGACTCCCCTATGTAAGTACAGGGCTTGAGGAGGGCAACGAGCCTGTGACAGTAGGGCTCTGCAGGACCAATGACCCAAAGATCCAGACCATGGTGTTCTGCAACTGATTCATTTCACATCCATTTAAATAATTTCCTAATATGTAAGCTTGGGGAGTCAGAGGGGTTTGTGCATTTTAATGATAGACCCATGTATGACATGGTGGAGCTTAATTACAGTAAGTTATATTTGAGAGCTTTGTTGTAATACTTCTTTAGTTGTACTTTCCTATCTATATCCACTTATATTCTCATTACCTAATCCATGATTTTTTTTTTATTTGTCCTGTGGACAACTATGGAACCATATATTTTTCTTAATTGAGAACAGATGTAAAATACAATTAACTTTTAAAATTAGATTCCAGGACACGTTAGCCTGGTGGTTTATATAGAATAAAAATACCTTAATGTCAAGTTTAGAGTTGTGGAAGAAATGTTTGCTTTTAAGGGGAGAGCTCTTGAAGTCAGACAATTGTATTGAAATAGCTACATGCCCAGTGGCTCTTAGAAAGGATGCCAATATATGCATTCACTTAAACTTTGTTAATGTTAAATGGAGGTCTTTTTAGACACAAAAGATATGTCAGTACCATTAATTAGGGCTGTAAGTATAAGTTTACAAGTGGTCCTGCCAGGATACAGTAAAGTCCCAACAGTAAATTGTCCATAGGACAAAAGGGAATGTCAGAAAATAATTGTGTTTGACCACTACACAAAATCTTTACATATCACTTCTCTTGTTAAACCTGAACATTCTTTCTCTTTCAGGATGCTCAGATCACTGATATTGACTATATGGAGGAAAAGAAAGATTTCACTTATGACAAAGTAAAGTTTAAAGATCTCCCTGATTTTGCAGCTTATATGCATAATTATGGGCAAAAATATATTATCATATTGGTAAGCCAATATTTATTTTTCCCTTGCAAATACTGTAACTATTTATTGTTAGTCTGCTTATTTGATGTAATTAGTACATTTATTGCTTAGCATTCTATTAATGTGTAGTAACTGATGAAGTGTATCTTGATTTTTTTGTTTTCTAATATTTTATTTATTTACTTTTAGGACCCTGCTATTAGTACACAAAATCTAGTTGATGGTAGCCCATATGGAAGTTACATCAGGGGACAGAGCAAAAATGTCTGGGTTAATGAATCTGATGGAGTAACCCCATTACTTGGAGAGGTAATCACATTTTTATGCATTTGAACTTGGTCTGTTGTCACTGTTATGGTTTAATTTAGGTCAGGGGTCTCTTTTTGAACCCTCATTTCCTAAGTTGCTTCTTCCATTAAAATTACCTGCCAATGAGAACTATGATTATACAATCTCATTCAGGATATGATACTTCTAAATCTTTCTGGATTTTTATTTTCTGGGTTTTTTTAATTAAATAAAAAGGAAAACCAAGTTAGCTTGAAGACTCAGGGACAATTCATCAGCTAGATCCTATTTATTTTCAGTAGTAACTGAAGAGCCAGTTCCCACATTATTCTTTTAATTTATAATTGTAACTTCTTTTGAGATTTTTTTTCCTGCTGTTTATGGTTCCTTGTATGGCTTAAAAGAAAAGCAATTGAAAACTTCAACAACTGAAGGTTCAGGGGGGACTTCATCACATGTTGTGGTACTTAAAGGGCAGCTACAACAAACACAGACTCTCTCTTCACAAGGAGTCATGTAGATAATATGAGAGGCCAGTTGCACTGGAAGTGTTGTACAGTGTGAACAATCAATTACTGGAACACCCCAAGAACATGGTGGAGTACCCATCACTGGAGGTTTTCAAGATGCAATTTGACAGGTTGGAGAATGAGCTCATCTGGGTTCCCTTTCCCATGAAAGGTGGGACCAGATGATCTTTCAACGTCCATTCCAACAATGATTATTCTATGAACTCTTTTTAGTGTCATCAAAAGTTTAATTAATAATTTTCCTTCTAATACTGCAGGTGTGGCCAGGGGAAACTGTGTTCCCAGACTTCACCAACCCAGAGTGCACTAAGTGGTGGGTGGATGAATGCAAACTGTTTTATAGTGTAGTGCCATATGATGGGATCTGGATTGTAAGTAATTCAGAACTTTATTTTTAATTATGTTCTTTAAATCAGATAAGGATATATCTTTAATTAGTTAATTAAAAAAATTAATTTCACATCAAATTTGAAAAGGATGTTTACTGTTACTAACCTGAAATCAGTGCAGGTTATGTGTGTCATCTGGTGTGAAATTTGTGATTCAAATTTGAAATTTAATTTTTAATTTGAATCATTGATCATGGTATTTAAATTATCAGTGTGATGGTTTTTGTTTGACCAGTGACACTTTAAATGGTTCAGTGGATGAGCCCTTGCTAAAAGTGAATGGTGGCACACTCCTGTACCCAAAATGGCAATATTTAGAGACCTGCATACCTGCTCAGTGAATGTGTCCTGGAACAGGTTGTGAATACAGGGTATAATCCATGTAATCCATGTATCTATGCTCCAAATAGCTCATGGAGTTTCTGGTTAGTGAATCTGCAATTGCCATTCCAGATAAGGATTTGGAAAAATCAGGCTCATTCCACAGGTTGGCCTCCCCAAAAGGACTAAAATAGAGAATGGCACAGTGGGTTTTAGTCACAGTTCATGAAAATCTGATGAGATTAGAAAACATCTTGACTGACCAGATTTATATGTGGAACTGGTCATAGGTAGGGACAATGTATATAGGAGAAACTCTTGCAGTTTCTTTCTGGAGAGCTTTCTGGGCAGCTCTTGTGATGCTCATCTACATATAGAAGTCTATCCAAAACTGAGATCTATTTCAGTATAGGAACAGCCCAGGTCAGAGGCTGAATTATATCTTTCATACTGAATTGCATGGTAGTAGTACTAAGTAATTATTCAATAAAGGATAAGAGAATAGAACATAAGTCTTTGTTAGGAAAACATACTTGAGGAAACGATTACATTCTTCATATTATCTTTTCAGGATATGAATGAAATATCCAACTTCATTAAAGGTTCAAAAAATGGCTGTTCACAGAATGACTTAAACTATCCTCCTTTCACTCCCAGTAAGTCCATCTACTTTAACCTGAAAGACAATTATCAACATGTTTATGAATTACTATCTACAAAAATGAAAAGTCATTCTGGGGTAGCTCCTTTCTTTTTTTTAGGGTACCTTTAGGTAGTTCAATATTTCTATTTGTAGAAAATACCAGTATACATTGACCTTTGTCAAAATAATGTTTTATATAACTGGCTGTCTTCTCTTTTCAAATTATTACTGAGTATTATTAGTACCTTAATTATGTCTGATAACATAATGATTTGCTTTCAATATCAGTCAAAATGTATGCAGAAATAAAATGGAGTTCAGAGTTTGTATTAGATAGTAGGTTTAAGTAACCATTGCCAGGATGTTGTCAGATAATGATTCAGAAATTTAGAGCATAGTTCTCAGTTATTCTTTACATGGTGCAAAGCTCAAAAGGAGAAAAGGTCACAGAGCAAAAATGAATCAAACCAGCAGCCAAGAGTAACATTGTTATTGTAGTAAACCTGACCTTAGACAAAGCATTAAAGCTTGAATGCCATGAATGTGCATTAAAGAAAAGACTGGAAATTTTCATAATAAAACTGTACCTTAAACATCATATTTGTATTCCTCTCTCGAAGGTATTCTTGATAAGCTCATGTTTTCCAAGACACTTTGTATGGATGCAGTGCAGAAGTGGGGGAAACATTATGATGTCCACAGTCTTTATGGATATTCCATGGCTATATCAACACAGAAGTAAGAAATGCAACCTAAAATCTTTACAAAGGGTTTCAAGAAAGTGCATGACCTGCATTTTTAAAATAAGCAAGAGATTTCACTTCTAAAGGAAACCAATTCTTGGAAAATACTGTACTCTATCTAAACCAGTGAAGCTAAGGCAAAATCTACTGACTAAAGTTGGTAATAAAAGCTACACATTGGTTGTCAAACCTGTATAGAGAGATTATTTAAAATTAATGTCTTGAACTTTTCCAAAAGACACCTGGTTAACTATAATGGAGTACACACCCCATGGATGAATAATTATTGTAATTTTCAGTGTAATCCTGCCTTATACATGACTATTGATGTCTAAGTTGTCATTTTACTTCTAGTAATTCTAGTCTCATTTCCCTTTAAGGGTCATTGAAGCCCTGTTCCCTGGAAAGCGAAGCTTCCTTATTTCAAGATCTACTTTCATCGGCTCAGGGAAGCAGACAGGACACTGGTTGGGAGATAATGCAGCAACATGGGATCACTTAAAGTGGGCAATACCTGGAATGCTGGACTTTAACCTCTTTGGGATTCCTTATGTATGATATTAATTTGTAACATCCTTTCAAAACATATAGATAACCAGGAATTCTACCTCTGTGATCACAGATCAAACACTATCTAGATAATCATCTTGCATTTTCAGCTCCAGATTAATTGGCTTTGAAAATCTTTTAATGGAGGAGGACCACAAAGATGCTCAGAGGACTGGAGCACCTTTCCTGTGAAGCCAGGCTGAGATAGTTGGGCTTGTTCAGATTGGAGAAGGCCCCAGGGATGCCTTACAACAGCCTTCCAGTCCGTAATGGGGCCTACTGGAAAGCTGGAGAGGGACTCTTTACAAGGGCATGGAGTGGCAGCAAGGGAGAATGGCTCTAAACTGAAGGAGGGGAGATTTAGATTACAGCTTGGTCAGAAATCCTTCCTTGGGAGGGTGGGGAGGCCCTGGCACGGGGTGCCCAGAGAGGCTGAGGCTGCCTCTAGATCCCTGGTATGGTTCAAGGCCAGGTTGAATGTGGCTTTGGGCACCCTGGGCTGGTGGGGGAATGTCCCTGCTCATGGCAGGCAGTGGGACTAGATGGGCTTTAAGGTCCCTTCCAATCCAAACCTTTCTATGACTCCAATATTATATTTTTTTCTAATTATTGGGTTTTGGTTGGTGACTTATTTGATTACTCTTGTTGTGTGTGTATCAAACATTAGTTTTGCATATAGCAAGCTACTTGTTACTTCTAGTAGTATTTAAACACTAGTGATCAATATGAAATATTTCACTGGTTTTCTACCATTTCAAAATTGGGAGACATCCACTTATAGAAGCAAAAGCCAAATTCCTTTCCATTACTTACATATATATGACTTCTCATCTTTTTTTTCCTAGTGTGTGCATATTAGCACTAAATAAGAAGGTACAGGTTTGGAAGAAATGGAACAATGATTAGTGTGAGCTATTAATCAGTTTCACTTTCTGTACCACACAGTTGAATTTGCAAGAAGAAAAGTACAAACATATTAAATATCTTGGTCACTCAGCCTATCAATTAAGATTGAATTAATTCACCTCTGAAAATTCTTCTATACAGTTGAAATGCAACATACAGCACATCAAACCCAATCTGTTCTTATTTAAAGATTGGTGCAGATATTTGCGGTTTCTTTGATGACACCACAGAAGAACTTTGTAGGCGGTGGATGCAAGTAGGAGCATTTTACCCATTTTCCAGGAATCACAATTGTGAAGGATTTATAGTAAGTCGTGTTTTCTCTAACAAAATACTTTGTGTTACACTATAAATTTCCCTGTAATAGTATTACTAGTAATGATTCCTATCACTGATAATTAGATAGCTGACCAGTTTGAAAATGGCAAAACCTAAGCAATCTTTATGAAAAAATAAATCCAAGAGCTTCAGAAGGGTTAACCACTACTTGAGACCAAACTTATTTGGCAATAACGTTGTCACCTACCACCAAGGGCAAGTGCAAAGTGCGCTGTGACCCATCACACTGACTCATGGGAGCCCTTTAGCATACATCTGACTGCACAGCAGGATGAAACCTGGGATAAGCCTAATGCACCCTCAATCCAGATGGGCAAGGAGGGATGTGCAGTACAAAACTCAATGAGCCTTGAGGAGTAGGACCTCAGGTCACACCACCTGGAAGGAAAACACTGTGTGGATGCGCACCAGTGAGTTTCTGCTTCTCTGGAACAGCAGCAGCTTCTCATATCTTTAGATGAACATTTTCTGCATGATAAAAACCATAATGATCTGGTGTCTGTTTCCAGGATCAGGATCCAGCTGTGTTTGGAGCTGATTCAGTCTTGGTGAACACCTCTAAGTATTACTTGAACATCCGCTACACTTTGCTGCCCTACCTGTACACGCTCTTCTATAAAGCTCACACTCAAGGAGACACGGTTGTACGGCCAGTTTTGCACGAGTAAGTTTACTCCTCTGCCTTTGTGACACTTTTATGGGGAATAAAAATAGTCAGAGATGTTAAATGTTGTTAGGAACTCTCTAAACACTGATGTAGTCTGTGAAAATGCACATTGGAATATACAGAGACAGCTTCTCAATCCCTGAAACACCCTTTTGGAGTAATCAGAAGAGTAATCAGGAGCCATCTGTTATTTCTGCATATACACATATATTATCATCAGTCACTCTTCTGAATCACTATGAGACATTATTGACAGCTAATCAAATTATTCTCCACCATCATATGTATATATATGTATATTTATACTTTAGAATCTGTATTTCCTTGCCTGGAAACTCTTGAATAAGCAATACCAAGAACACACACACACCTACACTTTCACAAGTGTAGAGAATGCAAACTAAACTATAAGATGTTTCCTTCTCATCTCCAGAGTGCCTGGGATGTGTTTTTAAAATAGAAAAATAAGAGGGGGAGGTCCCAATTTTTATCTGTCAAGCTTCAGTCATGACTCCCAAGTCATTTCAGTAACCTGAAATATTGGCATTTCTGGTGATGGAATAGTTCACAAAAGCAGTTGCCATTGTATGTTTCTGATTCTCACAGGTTCTACTCTGATGAGGTGACGTTGGGTATCGATAAGCAGTTCCTGTGGGGTCCTGGGTTGCTGATTTCCCCTGTACTTGACCCGGTAGGTTTGTCTGCTTTGGTGTCTATCTCATAACCCCCTTGTGGGGCACAGGGACATGTTGAGTCACCAGTTTCCAGCTCTTTTCTCTGGCAGGGGCCTGCAACATAAAATCCCCAAGTGACACTACTGCTGTCACTCTTTATTGCAGCGATTAGAAACCACCTTCCAGATCTGAGCCTTTGTTGTTCCTTTGCTGTGACAATTCCGTTATTCAGCCTAAAGGTTTCAGCTCCTCTCCTGTGTGTGTATTTCCTCTGCTGCCATCTCACTCTGACTCCTTTTTGTGCTGAACAAGCTGAACTGCCAAAATAGACCTGGACAATTCCCCAGGGATCCCAGGAAACTTGCTGTGGTCCTTTTGTAGCTTCAACCCTTCTGTTTTGCCTAGACATGGTTGTTAATGTCAATAACACATATGCCGCAGAGAAACAAAAACATTTGCTAAATACATAACCTGAAATCACAAATATGAAAGATGCCAGCCCAAAAAATGTGAAAATCAAGAGCTTGAGATCCTTGTGGATTTGATCTGAGGCACTGGATTTGTAGCACTGTGACTTTGAGTTGTGTATGATTAGTTGTCTCATTGTAGGGCAGTAGTTCACTTGTCTCCCTATGGCTTTGAAGAAATTGGTCTTGGATTGCTGCTTTCCTTTCTGGAAATCACCATAAAAACATTGTAGAAAAGAGAAGTATCAGTGATTTTCTCAATGTGAACTTCAGTTTTATTAGACAATGTAATTTAGTTAAGTTGCTTTCATTATGAAAATTGCTTTTTTGTTCATCTTTCAGGGAGTGGAGAGTATTCAAGCATATATTCCTGATGCAGTGTGGTATGAGTATGATACGGTAAGGAAATGCAAAGGATACTATAGGGAGATTGTCTAAATGACAATGTGACAAGATAAGATTGTCAGCCCTGCTTTTGTGACAGTGGTCTCAAGTAAGGCCCACAGGAAGAACTGGTGACAAGGGATGAAGGGGTTGTGGGATATGTGCATGAATCAGTGCCTCAAGAAAGACAGAGGCAATGACTAAACCACAGGAGACAAATTGAGTGGGAACTGTAGTAAAGACCATGTCTGAAACAAAATTAAATAGAATAATTCTAATTATCATTCACAAAAGTCCGCAATTATTGTTTACTAATCTCAATTTTTGCAAATAATTTCTTGCTGCCATGTTATGCATTAGAAAATATCATAAAATATGATCATTTTTATGGGTGAGAAAGGACATTGTTCATGTCATATTCACTCATTCACATCAGAGTCCCAACTAGGCTTGGTCTCTGCATTGCCCTAGCTAAAATTAGGGAGTGAAAATTGTTGATTTATGAGTTGTTTTATGACACTAGATTATAATGATAGGCAGAGGTTTCAATTGTATGTGCTCATTGGCACATAGATATTTACATAACAAGACTTTTCTAAGAGGAGCCATTAAGGTTAAGAAAACCTTCACAGCGAGTAATGCAATATACCCATTCTCTTTTACCTCCCTGTCAATAAGGGGATAAACATCTCAGCAAGAAAACAGTGGATCAGCATGGTCCTGCCAGCAGACAAACTGGGACTTCATTTGAGAGGAGGCTATATCTACCCAACTCAGCAACCAGCTAACACAACCGTTGCAAGGTATGCCTCAAACCCAAAAGCTTTTATGCTGGGTTTTTTTATCCTGACTGGGCTGAGGACTTTCAGGTTACAAATCAGCAGCAGCCCATTGCACTTAGCATTTTCACATTGAAATATGGGAGTAACTGTGAGCCATACCTCACTTCCACAACTCCTTAAATTACAGGTTCGGTGATTACTTACAAGGTTTTCTGCATAGCATCTCGTAAACTTGACATATATATTAATCTGTTTACATGAAAATGAAAGGCAGCCAAGGACTAATCTAAGGCAATTCTCAAAGTATTGCAGTCCTGTTGAGAGTCACATTCCTAACAGGAACATTAAGGATGTTTTAGGACTGATTAGGTAATTGATATGCATGTAAGACAGAAAGTCTCTCTGTCACAGCCGCAAGAATCCAATGGGACTTATAATTGCTCTGGATGACAACAATGCAGCTTCTGGGAACTTGTTCTGGGATGATGGAGAGTCTACAGGTGAGCAGTATTTAATAGTGAAATAAGTATAAACATGGAATTGTTACTTAACAGTGTCAATCTTCCTGCTGATTTCATGGACCAAGAATAAGACATTTTTAATATGTTGCTATTAATACTTCCTTGTATGTCAGTAGTTTTTCACCACTTTTAAGGAGATGACTGTAATGAATGTATTTTTTCTTCTTCAAGTTTCACTATAGCCCTAAGTAGGTAAAGGTTTGGTACATTAGCATGCTGACTGTTAAACCATGCTGTCAAGAGTGATATATATTCTGGTATATATCCAAATTAGTTTCAACTGGTGCAAGAACACACTTAATTAGTCTTTGACACCAAGAATCAGTAGAAAATGAAAAACCCGCACTGTTATTAGGTCTCTGGAATTATATAAATTGCCTGTGAAAACAGCAGAAATTTTTGTGACCTCAAAAATATGGTATTGGGGTGAAACTTCTTTATTTCCACCTGGTTTCCACAGCACACTGGTGTGTAAGCACGTGAGTAAGTGTGTACAGGCTGTGTTTGTCCTGTTGCCTTAGTGAAGCTGCAGGAGAACTTGTTTCCTGCTGGGATAGTCACTATAACTATGCCAAGGCCAGTCAACCTCATCTCTTGTGATGCACTGGCATCAACACTACTTACCTCAACAATTTGTTTTTTTCAGTCAGACAATTTACAGCATACATACCTTTTATGTTTAGGGTAAGATTGGAGTATGACAAGGTTTAAAAAATATAAATACAAACATCTAATTTAAGGTTAAACCTGCTTTTGGAATACATGCTCTCTAAGGAAAGAAGAATTTATTCTAGAATGGTGAAAGAGCTTTGCAAAAAAGTAATATTTTCTTCTTAATCTTGAGATGAAATTTTGATAAATGAAGTCTCTTGAACTGTGGGATTTGTGTAGGATTTATGGTTGTTTAGTTAGATATCTTGTGTCCATTAAACTGAAAAGTCTGAGAAATCCTTCCAACTGCTCTTGTAGCCTTTTTGTTTCAGATAATGATTTTTAGAAAAGCCATCAGGCAGTTATTAAATAGTTATTCTGAACTGATTGTTTTTAAGAACTTTTTAGAAAATACTCAAGCTGGTTATATTTGGCAGATTTTATTGTTTTGTTTGCAACAACCTATGTCATTCAAAGCTAAAGACTTTGGTTTATGACATCTGCCACTTAATACTGGTGCATTCTAAGTAGACCTGATCTCTAATTCATGTCCTCCTGTGTACATACACTACTGTCAGTGGCTAAAGTGGTGTAGGTTAGAAAATACCTTTAATCTCCAGCTACTAAAAGATACCTTTATCCTTAATTTTCTTGTGCAGAGCCCAGGGCTTTGACCTTCCATGAAAGCAGGCACTTCTTTGGGTTCCAAATTGCATCCCCTCTTTTCCTACTTACATAGTTACCTTGTCCTCTACATTATTCATACAATCTGTGTAAATCCCTTTACTTATTCTAACTGTACAAATCCTATCTCCCAGAAAAAAAAAAAATTCAAGTCTCTCCTATGGTTGAATTTTGTGGAAGTTTGGGATGCTTTTCAGAAATAGAGCTGTGATTTGGCTGATTATTGCTACCATAAATATTGAAGGCCTTGGGTGGTTGCCGATATGACAGCTATATGTACTCTTTTGTCAAGCTCTAAAATAACAAAGCTATTATTGTACTCACTTCTGTTCAGAAACAAAACAATAAAACATCTTATGATGTTATTTCCTGCCCAAAACATAGAGGTTGCAGTCTTTTCAGGGAAACTGCTTACAATTTGTTTGCAATGACAGTATTTTTCTTTAGTACATGGGAAAAAAAATGCTGGATTGTTTCACTTTCATATTTCCTCCTCTAATGGCTTGTTATTTCCTCCTTACAGATACGTGGCGTAGATTATTAATATTATTGCCAAAACTTTCATGACAAAATTATACTTTTGGGTATTTCAAGGAATTAACTTTGAGCCATAGTTCTACATTTAAGGAAAACTAAGAAGGTATAGCAAAAGAATAAGTTTGGAAAAGCTGAATTCAATATTTATTTTTTTTTTAATTTGGAAAATTCACATCTCCTGGAATAATGGCCTGAGAAAAAAAAGAAAAATATAAATTTCAGTTCCTCAAAGAAAAAATATTAAACATTTGAGTTGTTCAGCGCAGCTTCTGAACGCAGTAATGATGATAATTAATAATTTATTGGTTTTTAGCAGTGGCACAGTCCTGTTTTTAATGCCAGTCCTGTCTGCACTGCAAGTGTCACTTCTTTCTTTTCCTTTCAGGTACGATTGAGAGCAAAGCCTACATTTACTATGAGTTTACAGTATCCAATGTAAGTGTTTTATTTTTAAATTATCTTGTTTTCATGTCCAATTTTTTGTCAATAGTATCTTCAAAGGGCATTCTTCCCACCCTCCTTATTCTCCTGTAAGGAGTTACTGAGAAGCAAAATATTTGATAAAGCCACAGTGGACTCATGTTCAAATTACTGTAATTTAACAGTGATGAAAATCTACTACTTCCCTTTTCTTCTCCCAGTTAATAAAAATATCTAAAGAACTCTAGTTTCCTTTCACATAACAAACTCAGCAGCAATATGTATTGAGTAAGAGAATGGTAAATCATCAGAAGCAGTTAAAACTGAGTCAGAAAGTGAGTGTACTGTTTGTGCTTCTCAAAATACTGGAAATTTGACAAGCATCTTTGTATGGTGTGAAACCAGAGCTGAATGTTTCCAAAGAGCGAGAGGAAGTTCTACAACCCACAGAATCTACTCCATGACTAAGTTTTAGGTTTTTACATTATATTTTTAACCTGAAACTGCCTTGGCAGATTTAACTTATGGCAGAGTGAAGTCCAGATATTATTTCTATTCAGTATTGTCCAGAGATATCATGTGATAAGGACTTCAGGTAATATAGAATCATAGAGTCATAGAATGATTAGGGTTAGAAGCGACTCCCAGAGGTCATCCAGTCCAACCCCCCTGTAAGAAGCAGGGACACCCCCAACTAGATCAGGTTGCTCAGGGCCTCATCCAACCTGGCCTTGAACGTCTCCAGGGATCCAGGGGCATCCACCACCTCCCTGGGCAACCTGTTCCAGTGCTCCACCACTCTTATAGTAAAGAACTATTTTCCTAATATTCAACCTAAATCTCCCTCCCTCTATTTTAAACCCATCACCCCTTGTCCTGTCACAACAGGCCCTACTGAACAGCCTCTCCCCATCTTTCTTGTAGGCCCCTTTGAGGTACTGGTGAAAATATGGTGACTTATTTTTTGTATACTAACTGTATCTGCTAAAGGTATTCTTTCCCTTGTCCTGATGAATACCAGGCCAATGGAAACTTGGAATAGAAAGTGGAAGCACATACATTAATTAATTTTTAAATCACATGTAATGATATAATCATTTTTAGATAAGAAACCTTAGTTACTGTTGGAGTTTGAAACTCTTTTAGCCAAATCATCAGTGGACTGCATTGATGTTGAATTAAAAATTAACATAAACTTTCACATGGAGAATCATAAGTGATATGCTGGTGTAAGTGAGAGCCATGGTACAGTTCCACTCTTTGGACTCTAAATCCAATAATAGCTAAAACAATTTAGTAGGAACTGGTATTTTTTTATCAGGAAAAGTGAATATAAGCCGTCACCTGTTAGATCCTAGTGAGATCACAGCTGAGTAGAGGGCAGCTGTGGTGTCACAGACATGTGTCAGCTTTTTTTTATTTCCAAAGCAAACATAAAAAGAAAGAACCTGAAACACAGCTATGCAATGTATTCTATATAAGTTACAAAAGCATTACTATGAGGACAGCAAGCAGGGCACTAATTAATATGATAGAAAAAAAAGTATTGACTTACTTTACGCTATATAGATTGACTAATTAGAAGAAAAAAGTTAAATCAAGAGGATTTAGGAGTAATTTTGTTGATAAGGATGCGATCTCTGTATTTTTTCCAGAATGTTCTACAAATGAATGCTATAAACAGCAATTATGCTGATCCAAACAATTTGAAATTTGAAGAAATCAAGATATTTGGAGCACTGCAGGAAATAACATCAGTTACTGTATCTCAGAACAATGTTGTGGAAAATACTCCAATTAATATCACCTATTATCCTGTGGAAAAGGTAAAACAATAACAGAAAAATGGGAAATAAGCATCTTTGAAATTACATCACCTTTATTTTATATGTTGCTAAGGACAGTACTCTGTACCAATGTCACTTCAACAGAACACATCATGTATCTTATTACAATCATATTCAACTCAGCTGCATACTAAGTGGATATAAGTTTTGCTCACAGACCCTCAGTGCAACAGAAAGTTTAGTTAAATAGTTATTCACGTAGCAAAATATAATTTCTTGGAGGAAGAATAGCTTTGTGATTTTGTTTGAGGAAAATACAAAATATTTATGGTTTAGAAGACTATTTCCACATTCCTTTTCAAAAACAAAATCAAGTGCACTGTTCAAACTTCATTTATCACTTTATTCAGAGTTTTCCAGGCTGAGTACATGAAGGGAGCAGCACCATTTATTTATGTGCAAAGCAAGTGAACTTGCTGCTGCTAGTGGGAAGCTTTCATGGAAGTGTTTTCCACACTAAGGACATTGCTGATGTGCTTTGAACTCAAATGTGCACTCTCTCTAATTATTAGATCTGAGTTACCTTATATGATATCCCAGTTAACGAATCAAAACAAAAATATATTAACATTTTCCTACCTCCTGCATTTATATTTCAAAGTATTAAGGCCCTTTGCCTTTATCTTTATTCCTGCTTGCTTTCAAGGATGCTGTGGGATTAACTAAATTTTTTCTTTCAGATTTTAACTGCCAGAATATCAGTTTGTATTTGTAAAACTGAGATGATATCAAATACTCCAGAGCAAGGGGTTTTGCACAATGTGATGAGGCAAAACTTATTGTTCTTGAAGTCAAACATTTCTGCTGACTGAATAAAAGATGGATGTGATGCAGGATTTGATAACTCCTTATTGTTTCATGTGTATAGGTTGCTCATATAACAGGACTCCAGATTGAACTGGGAAAATCTTACACCATAACATGGACTCAAGAAATGCATGCCAATGACAGATTTAATTGTTATCCCAGTCCTGATCCAACACAACAAAAATGTGAACAACTTGGCTGTGTCTGGAAAGTAAGCAAAAATTATTTCTCTAAACAAATGTGACAGAAATGTATCCAGAACCATCACATTCTCTTTGTAGTTGTGACAGTGGAAAAAGTAGTCTGGCAGATTTGTCAGATTTAAATCAAAAGGAGGACAGACATCACCTGGCTGAGATTTTATTTACCTCACTAAACCTGATGTCACTGGCAACTGTGTAAGTTCTTCCAAACTGTATCAGAAATTGAGGATAAATGTGGTATTTCATGAAAGATTGAAAGAAATAACAGGATTATGACAAAATAAAGTAGATTTAGCATATTCACCTACCTCTTCTGCTTCACTGGCACCCTGGCCTGAAAGGCTTTGTGTCACCTTGGTAGTCACTGTTATGGGTTGAGTATTTTTTGAGCTCTTGCTCAAGCTGAAAGGTGCTTTGAATTTGGTGACAACAGCTGAATAAATAATCACTAGCAATTGCAATGTGTGGAGCAGGCACAGCATCATTTGGAGAGCTAGGCAGGACTTGATGGTAAGTATCCAGAGGTGGAAGGCCAATGCCTTAACCTAATCATCTCATCTAACCTCAGAATACCTAGTTAGGGTGTTTGTTTTGGCTGTAGCAGGCAATGGGAAGTAATTTTGATCCTGCTGTCAGGAGATCTTGGATAAATAGAATGTAATTCTCAGTGGATATTTTAAGGATAATTCATGTGAATAAAGCCAAAGCAAAGGTCTCATCTGATCCCAATCTAATGGGATTTGGGTACATGACCTTTTGTAAGTCAGACACCAGGGAGCAATGGAATTAAAAGAGAGAAAGAATCATTATATGATTCTATGAAAGCTTTATGAATTCCAACAGGGCAAGATTAAACCATGCTGTGGGATTGAGCTAGGATCTCAGAGGTAGGGAAACCGAATCCTCCTCCACTGTGTCGATTCAGTTTCGTGGCTGAACTGTTTGTACAGACTTGACTGTACTGTTTGGTTAAATCCCATTTAATGTAGAGTTCAACTGATTCTGTATTACTGCCTTATTGTTCACTTACTGTAACAAGTTTTTTACCAAAATTCTTCATTTGACAGATATCTGACAAAAGGGAGATGTGGATTCTACTAACACAAATACAGGAGTCACTAACCTGAAACGTGTTTCTGTTTGCAGCCAAAAGCATCAAACATGGATATTCCATCCTGTTATTACAGCTCGGACAATGCCTATTCTGTAGGCAAAGTAGAATACACCTCATCAGGTTTGACAGCCAACCTCACCTTAAACAGTGCCAAGAGCAGAGCTAATGAGGGATTCACTGAACCAATTAGTACACTGCGCTTGGAAGTGAAATATCACCTCAACAACATGCTGCAATTCAAGGTAATGTCATGGCAGAATTTCTGTGAGTGTGTAATACCCCATCGGTAAAAATAGTTCTATTTGTGAAATTTATAAGGGCTTTTTACAGTTAATTTTATATTATACAGCTTGTAGCACCATTCCTAATATATTTTTCTCCTTCTAACCAAGTAGTCATTATTGCTCTTAGCTCACATGGTTTATACAAAGGTATAATGTCAATGTATGTGTATAATGTCAAACAGAAAATCTGCACCTAAAGAAATTTTAACTTTAACATAATTTTATATATAAACATTATTGTGACTTGACAATTATTTTTGTATTAATCACTCTACCTCCAATTTAAGATTTTTAATACAACATTGTTGAGTGTTTTCAACTCCATTCATTTTAAGTAATTCGTATTTCTATCGCTATAGGTAATATTTAATAAAAAAAAAACCCAAACCTCATTTATTGAAAGTGATTGATTTTACTTCATAGATTTATGATTACCAAAACACACGGTATGAGGTTCCAGTCCCACTAAACCTCCCAAGCACCCCAACAAGCACAGACAGTGATCGACTCTACGAAGTAACAGTTCAGGAAAAGCCATTCGGCATATGGGTTCGCCGCAAAAGCACAGGAACTGTCATGTAAGTCACAGCAATTTCATTTCATTTTGGTTTCTTAGCTCTTTTCAAGCCCAGACATTTGCTTGTGTACTTTGTTTTAAATACCTCAAGACTGGCTTTTGAATCCATCCCATGAAATGTCTCTCTCTGCCAAATGCCAGATGCTGCTCCAGCAGAGATGGCTTCGTCATTGCATTGTGTGAGAGCAATCACCGGGGGTGGGAGGATGGAGAAGGTGCCCTGAGTGTTATCCTATTTTTTTCACTTAATTATCAAAGGTTTTCCCCTGTCACTTCATAATCTTTCGCTTGCTAAAAGTTCACTGCAAGATGTTGAATGTAGACAACTACAAAGTCCATTTCTCATGTATTTCCCTACTCTCTGGGAGGCACAAGGCTTTTCCAGAATTTCTGAAGTATTACTTAGGTGACCACAGCATTGATCATCAAGGATTGATCCTTTGGTTAAGTTTTTAGGAATGGTTGGAAAAAAAATATAGAAGAAAATAGTGTCTCAATTAACTTGGAGATGGACTTTTGATAAGATGATACCTAATAATTCTGACAGGAACTTCATTTCCTTCATTGAATAAGCTTAAGTCAAAGCTGGAAAACAGAACAGTGATGTTAACTGTTGTGTATGTCATGGTCTTTATTTTTTTAAAAAAAACATTCTTATGCCATTTTTTAAGTACTCAATACCTAATTGCAAGCAGAGCTCCTTTTTGCCAACTAATCATTCAAATTGCAGTTCAGCTTCCTGGAATGATGTCATTCTTTGGCAGAGCACCATGAGTCAGGTTGCAGTTTGGTTTCCAACTGTAAAGATGCTGATTTACAACAAATGAAACCTATGAACACAGTTTTAGGCTGATCTGTACAAAAAGTCCACTGAAGAGTTCAAATCACCCTATTTACTATATTCCATGTAAGGAATATAGTACCAAGGATCAGTCTTGGAGGAGACTATGATCATAGTCTCCTGAAACACATTTTCTTACTAAATATGATGTATTATGTGCATAATATATAACTCTGTGAGACATAAGGAACCTTGTGTCTCTAAAGTGTGTATCAAATTCTTAGACATCCCATTTCAAGTGTTTTAAGCTTTCTCAATAACCATAACAGTTTTATTCCTCCTTCCTGAAGAGTGAGATTCTCAAGGAAAGAGAGTAGCCTAAAAACGTCTTCCACCTAAACACAGCACTGAAGACACCATATTCTTCTTTTTATTTTCCTCTTTACATCCTAGTTGGGATTCTCAGCTGCCCACCTTCACGTTCAGTGACATGTTCATTCAGATTTCTACCCGCTTAGCATCCCAGTATGTCTATGGATTTGGAGAAACGGAGCATACCATGTTCCGACGTGACATGAACTGGCACACATGGGGAATGTTCACAAGGGATCAAGCTCCTACAGTAAGTAGAAGCAAATGTAGGTTTTGGACCAGTGAGAATAAGAGTGGAAATTTTTTTAACAATGAAAGCCCAGACTGGTATTGACTTTGGTTGTATTTATCATGGCTTATAATTTGGGTGGTGTCAAAGTGGCAATGGTCTTCTAAATCTATTATTTGTTACTAGAGAGACCAACATGTGGAGCACAGGTCCTGAGTCAGATGTTGGAAGACAAAAAATGGCTTAAAAGTAATAGTCCTTTTTTATTATTCTCAGATAATTATTCTGAAAGCTAGATATGAGTCAGGAAAATTGCCACTAATTAGATTAAATAAATAGGTGTAGAGGTACAGAGAGTTGTTCCCTTCAACAGAGAATAACATTTACAATTTGCAGGGAATGACCAAGGCAATAGTAGTAGTTAATTGTAGCCCTAATTTCCAACTCAAGTTTCAGTATGTTTTTGAGTAAATGAAAGATAACAGAATGTCACCTACATCTCCCGATCACATAGACACTGACTGCTGTTTGAAGAGAATGGAAAGTTTTTTCCTGAGCAAGCAATTTCTCATTAACAAATTTAAAAGGCAGAAATGCTTTCCTTCCAGTCTGGTCAGTCTGAGCAGGACTGTCCAAATTGTGAAGAGTGAATCTTCTGTAGGTGTGTAGGGTGTGTATATAATTTTGGTGTTATTTGTTGTATTTTGGCAGCTATGTCTCTCATCTTTTATTACATTTATTAATAAAAGTAAATAAGTGAATGCTTTAAATGTTCCCCTTGTAGAATATATTTTCATTTATTTGCAGTACAAGATGAATTCCTATGGTTATCAACCATTTTACATGGCTCTTGAACAAGATGGCAACGCCCATGGAGTTCTCTTGCTTAACAGCAATGCAATGGGTAAGGAAACAAGAAAGATGGGGAGAGGCCTGTTGTGACAGGACAAGGGGTGATGGTTTCAAAATAGAGGGAGGGAGATTTAGATTGGATATTAGAAAAAAGTTCTTTGCTGTGAGAGTGGTGGAGCACTAGAACAGGTTGCCCAGGGAGGTGGTGGATGCCCCTGGATCCCTGGAGACGTTCAAGGCCAGGTTGGATGAGGCCCTGAGCAACGTGATCTAGTTGGGGGTGTCCCTGCTTCTTGCAGGGGGGTTGGACTGGATGACCTCTGGGAGTTGCTTCTAACCCTAATCATTCTATGATTCTATGATTCTGTGAAACATTCACTTTTCTCAATGTATTTTATTTTTATGGTCAGTGATTTGCAGTAGTAGTGATTCCAGTGGTGAATCCATCCTTTTCTCATTTCACTCCCTCTGTTTCCAGATGTGACGTTCCAGCCAACCCCTGCCCTGACATACCGCACCACTGGAGGAATTCTTGACTTCTACATGGTTTTGGGCCCAACACCAGAACTTGTTGTTCAGGAGTACACTGCAGTATGATCATTACTCTATTGCAAACTAATTATAGTTTTTGTTTGATTGGTTTATTTTCACTTGCTCACCACAAATATTCATTCTTCTTTTTAGCTGATTGGACGACCAGTCATGCCACCCTACTGGTCTTTGGGCTTCCAGCTGTGCCGCTACGGATACAGGAATGACTCAGAAATTGCCGAGCTGGTGGAGGCCATGAAGAAAGCAAACATTCCCTATGTATGCTAGTAGTGATCTGAACTTTTAAATTCAGAGTATTAACTAAGACCATTTAAACAAACAAAAACCAATGAAAAATCCACCATGGTAAAGGCAGATTATGGTTTATGCCAGAGATGAACATCTCCACACATTCTGGGCCTTAGTTAATCTAGTTCCCTGTTCATCCATACCAAAGAAGCATCCTGATGCTTCAGTCAGTCATGGCCTCTCACCATGCTGGCTATGAAGGAGCAATGATTAAAAACAATTAGAAAAACAAGCAGGAAAGGAAATTTAACAGCATCATTTCAATGGTATATTGCTCTAGGTCAAGTCAGATATGATTTGTCACAGGCTGTTGGGAATGTTGGAATAGCATATACATCTAACAAAATGACAGTGTAAATGTAATGTGACTCTTCATTTTAAATATAACTATCATCTCTATTTCAATAGAGAACAAACATTTCCACTGTTTCCTTATAGATATAGCAATGTATGCACAGTTTTTGTGTACATATGTGTAAAAATCCAGGATTTTTATATCTATCATGTATTAATTTCTACCTTTGGGATGGATGCATTAGTGAAAGGTTTATTTTGTATGACTTGCTGACTGGTTGTGTAATATTTGTTCAATAGCTTTAGCTTCAAGTTACAGCTGCTGCCAATTTTACAGTTCAGAAGTTCAGTAGTTTACTTATTTTGGCACATTTTCAGTAAATATGTATTTGGGGAAAAAATTACATTTTTTTTTGTGAACTGCAGGATGTGCAATATGCAGATATTGACCATATGGAAAGGCAACTGGACTTCACCATTGGCACACGCTTTGCTGGATTACCAGATCTGATTAACAAAATAAAAGAAGAAGGAATGAGATTTATCATTATTCTGGTCAGTGTGGAATACTGCTTTTGAATTTCAATATATCATTCTGGGAGTTGCTTCTAACCCTAATCATTCTTGTTTTTGAGCATAAAGGTAATTTACATATCTTTGTAATTGTAGGATCCAACCATCTCTGGAAATGAAACTAATTATCCTGCCTTCACTAGGGGAATGCAGGATGATGTCTTCATAAAATGGCCCAATACCAATGACATCATATATTCCAAGGTACTGATCTTAAAAGCTTGTTGGCAGTAGGGGCATGCTGAATCCAAGGCAGCCTCAACTTCAGTGCTGTGGGACAGACTGTGCTTCTTTACTCTGTTTGTGGTGTCATTCACCTAAGTATCAGAGTGTAATGGTTCATGGGTGATGCTCAGTCCATGTTCAGTGGGGTTTGATTATTTTAAAATGTCCTTTCTCCTACTAGGTCTGGCCATTCCTTCCTGATGTAGAAGTCAATGAGTCCCTACCTGAGCAAACCCAAATACAGGTAAATGCTGATTTGGTGATGGATTCAAATATAGACAGGGCAGTGCATTAATTAAGGAAAATAGGAGCAAACTAATTGATAAATCTCAAGAGAAGAGTAAGTGCAGAAGCTGTTTAGCCTTCCTAAAGGAGCCAAAAAATTTTAATATCAAAGTAATTTTGTTAATATTGAAATTTTATAAAACAAATTCTAACATTTCAACAGTGGGATGCTTTAAATCCTATATCTGTTTTGTTTTTTACAGATGTATGGAGCACATTCTGCTTTCCCAGACTTCTTCCGCAACTCCACCGCGGCATGGTGGAAGAGAGAGATTCTGGAGTTTTACAACAATCCCACCGACCCCTCAAGAAGCGTCAAGTTTGATGGCCTGTGGATTGTAAGTGCAGATACACATTTGATCTTCCTCTGCCAGATGCCAGCACAGGGGCACAGCACATGGTACTGAAGCTCAGAGGGTATTTGGCATTAAATTTGCATTAAGTAAAATAAAACCCTACCTGGAGCAAAGGAAGAAGAACATCAGGCAGGGTCTGAGTCCCCAGACAAAGGCATCACTTTGACTCTAAGTTGAACACATGTAATGCCTTGGTACATCATGACTTTCCTCCTCTGCTGTGACACTGTTTGCACAGGAAAAAGAGTCCAAGACACACTGTTCTTCCCTTGAAGCACCTCGCTGCTCCCTGTCCCTGGCCATATGTCCCATGCAAATTTGTCAAGAAAACACAGAAAAGCAGACAGGGCCTGCAGCTTCTAGGGCTCCTGAGGACTTCCACGATGCCACTTGTTTGTAATTTCGAGTTGAGTGTGTTTTGAAGGTGTGAACAAATGCAATGAGGTTTTGCTCAATGTTTTTAGGACATGAATGAACCTGCAGCTTTCCTGAATGGAGCCATTGGTGGCTGTAGAAGTGACCTCCTAAACATGCCACCATATATACCTTGTAAGTCTGACCTCTCCTTAACACTGTTTTAGGCCATCCTGGTGACCAGATTTTCTTATATGGTATATGTGGTTATATAAATGGCATTCTTATGCATTATATAAATGCCTAAAGATAGGTATATCAGACCACAACTCCCACCTGAAAGTGACTCTTTTTTCCTGAGCTGATGGGTACAATTTAACTCCATCTATTTCAGTGGGATCGGTACCTGCTTGACAGTTTTTAGACACAAATCTATTTTAGCTGGTTGCCTGCATATAGATTTTAATACCTAATTTATATCTACATGCTTTGCTTTAGGCATGGTAAGGGATGTGGTTCTCTGCTTTGCAGTTTTCTCAGATGAATAGAGCAATTAATTAAAAATTTAGAATATATCCTTCTGTCTCCTCTCATTACCATTTATATATACAGTGAAATACTTCTCTTTCTTAGCTTGGCTTTACTTAAGTACCGAGGTAAAGCAGTACTAATTAGTAATTATTTATTAAAGGTTTATNTTATGGAAAAACGATTTTTATAATTTTTTATTATTATGTATATATAAATATACATAATTTATAACTTTTATAATTATAAACAAATAGATTAAAGTATAAATGCTAAAAGATATTTAAAATCCTAAAGATTATGAATTATTTTTTTAAAAGTAACTCAAATCATTATTGAATGTTCAGTATTAACATGAAACATGTTTGTTACCTTTCCAATAGACTTGGGTTACCGGTCAGAGGGATTAACTGTCAAAACTCCANTTTGAAGGTGTGAACAAATGCAATGAGGTTTTGCTCAATGTTTTTAGGACATGAATGAACCTGCAGCTTTCCTGAATGGAGCCATTGGTGGCTGTAGAAGTGACCTCCTAAACATGCCACCATATATACCTTGTAAGTCTGACCTCTCCTTAACACTGTTTTAGGCCATCCTGGTGACCAGATTTTCTTATATGGTATATGTGGTTATATAAATGGCATTCTTATGCATTATATAAATGCCTAAAGATAGGTATATCAGACCACAACTCCCACCTGAAAGTGACTCTTTTTTTCCTGAGCTGATGGGTACAATTTAACTCCATCTATTTCAGTGGGATTGGTACCTGCATGACAGTTTTTAGACACAGAGCTATTTTAGTTGGTTGCCTGCATATGGATTTTAATACCTAATTTATATCTACATGCTTTGCTTTAGGCATGGTAAGGGATGTGGTTCTCTGCTTTGCAGTTTTCTCAGATGAATAGAGCAATTAATTAAAAATTTAGAATATATCCTTCTGTCTCCTCTCATTACCATTTATATATACAGTGAAATACTTCTCTTTCTTAGCTTGGCTTTACTTAAGTACCGAGGTAAAGCAGTACTAATTAGTAATTATTTATTAAAGGTTTATTAGCATACTCCTGTTGCTTACTGTTGTCTTCATTAATTTTGATTAGTTTCTCAGGAGCAGTTAGGAAGTCAGGAAGTTAATACACAACCCATTTTTCTCTTTATATTGATGATATGACAGTGCTTACAAAGATATCTTCTGAATTTGGATATACTGTGTTTATTTTCTGAGCTTTTCCCAGTAAGAGCATCTGTAACTGACCTATTAACACACTTATAGACCCAGGTGCCTATATTAGAAATATTCCATTATGGAAAAACGATTTGTATAATTATTTTGATTATTATGTATATATAACTATACATAATTTATAACTTTTATAATTATAAACAAATAGATTAAAGTATAAATGCTAAAAGATATTTAAAATCCTAAAGATTATGAATTATTTTTTTTAAAGTAACTCAAATCATTATTGAATGTTCAGTATTAACATGAAACATGTTTGTTACCTTTCCAATAGACTTGGGTTACCGGTCAGAGGGATTAACTGTCAAAACTCCATGCATGGAAGGTCAACAATATCTCCCAGATGGTAGGCCAGTTAGACACTACGATGTCCACAGTCTTTATGGATGGTCTCAAACAAAACCTACTCTAGAGTAAGTGATTTGCATAGTGCATTTTTTGTTTCCAAACAATGTAGAAGATGAATATTCTGTGCCTATACTCTCAAGGCACCAAAACTTTCAGCAGTTTGTTTATCACTGCTGACAACTGCCTGTTCATCCCAAAGTCTTTGATTCTGGAGTTCATCTAGAAGTGGAGTTTGGTGTTCAGAGGTCTGAGCAGCAGTGCTATAGTTCTTGCAGTTGGTATTTCAGTCACGGTGCTGCTCGGGTGGAGCAGTGATCTTGCTTGTGGTGCAGGCCCAGCTGTATGAACCTGAGCTGTTGCTGGAATGGATGTGCATGGGAAGGTGAAATGGGTCTGCACAGGTCTGAGCTGAAGATGTGCTTCTGTGGTTTGACTGGGATAAACAGCTTCTGCAACTGGAGCTAGCAAGAAAACCCACCACCTGCTCAAGTGTATCTCCTCCTGCACTGGCTGTCTCAGGACAAGCAGTTTGCTTGAGTCTGATAGTAAAAAAACTTAGTGCTCACCTAGCTGAGGAGAAACTCTTGGTTGTACCAGCTCTGAGGAGGACTTTATCCACACCAGTGTCATGCTGTGCAAGCTCTACTGCTGACCCACATTGTGAGATCAGATGGCCACAGTGCTATTTCTCAATGGTTTAGTCTAAAGGCACCACTCAGGTATTCACTCATGGGGCAGGATGGAGAACAGGTCTGAACCTGTTTACTGCTAGGGTGCATATTGGGTTTGCCTTACACTGTGCATGTAGGCAGGCAAAATGAATGTTGGGTTTTAACCATGCTAATTTAAGGAGTCAATTATGTCCTTAATTGAAAACAAATTTAGTAGTAGTGAAAAGGGGACACAGTGACTTTTAAAATGCAAACCGTGTGTGTAAGGGTTTACTCTTTGGAATTCATTTTCTCCATTCCAAGGCAGACATCGTTATCTGTTCCTTTCTAAACAGTCCCCCAGCCTACATTTGATAACATCTGATCTCATGGTAATAGATCTGTGCTGTTTCATTCCAGTTTGAGGAGTAATTAAGGGCTTCTGTACAGGTCTGAAAACCTGAACCCCTCAGTACCTCTGATATTGCCATAAAGGAAGAGACTCTCAAGGCTGCTTGAGTGTCTGACAGAGTGGATGGGATGGTTGGCCGTGTGCCATTGCAGCTCAGTCAGTCAGGACAGGAGAAAAAGTGCTGATAGGACAGTAAGGAATGTCTGATGCCTCTGCTGTCAGGCAAATCACACGTGCCTGGGCATTATAAGTCAATGATAATTTAACACTAAGAGGAATATTGCCACCTTTTCTGTGTATTAAGGATGAACTTCCTTCTGTTTTGAGAGGTCTGGTAACAGAAATGACTACAAGCCAAGGCAGCCACACACATTGGTAGTCACTCCTTAACCATGACACCCTGCCCTGAGCAGAAACCTGCTGGTTTTATCTTTGCCTTTTAAACAAGTGACCATGTTGGTCATTTCATAGTGATATTGTGTCACCGGGGTGTTTCTGAAGTGAGGACAGATCCATGACTCGGGTTTTGTTCCAGTATCTTTTTGACAACTAGAGTCTGATATTCCCAGCAACTCTGTTTTCCCCCCTTATGAACTTTTAGGTATGAGTTTTGTTAAATTCTTTTCAACTGTTGCTTTGAGTGTTCAGATACTTTAAGAAAGGAGTGATGTACCCTGGACCGCATCAAAAGCCATTAGAAATCATGCAAGTAGGGAAGTAGGGCTACATTCATGTTTTCTCCACACAATAATTAGCCTGAGCTGGAAATTTGCTTTAGCACCTCCTTGTTTTGTCCATTCTCTTTCCAGCTGCAGCTTGGCTGATGCTGCTGAGTTTCTGCCCATGTGTGAGTCACGGTGAAACACAGTCACAAGCACATCTGGACTGGATGTGTGTTCATACAACCGTGCTGCCCTTCAGTTTGAAAATATAAACTTTTATGTTTATTTTCAAAGATAATTACAGTGCAACAAGTAATGTAATGTTTCTTATGGTTTGGTTTTCTTTTTTAATTTCCTTTTCTCAATGTCAGAGGTTTACAGAGTGCCACCAAGGAGCGTGGGATCGTTATCACCCGTTCCACATATCCCAGCAGTGGAAAATGGGCAGGACACTGGCTTGGTGATAACACTGCAGCTTGGGATCAGCTGGCTAAATCTGTTATTGGTATGTAGAAAGAAAAGCAGCATTAGAGGAACTGTGGGGCTCGTGTTTGGGATTTTTTCTTTTTCATTCAGCGCTACAATATTTATCAGAAAAATTCAAAACAGCCAGTAATGTTGAATTATTTTTCCTTTCAGGTATGATGGAGTTCAGTCTCTTTGGGATATCTTATGTAAGCTAATGAATTATTACTTTGCATTTAATTATCTTGATGCTCTACAGGAATTTGTAGTATTCCAATTGAATTATTTTGAAACTTTCAGACAGGAGCAGATATCTGCGGCTTCTTCAAAGACTCTGAGTACGAGCTGTGTCTTCGCTGGATGCAGCTGGGTGCATTTTACCCATATTCAAGGAATCACAACCAGAAGGGCACCAGGGTGAGTTGCACTTTTTTAAGATCACAAAAAAAAAAAAAAGTTCATTCCCAGAAAATCAAACAAGGAAAGAACACGTTTGGCCCTTCATCAAATAAAACTTTATTTACAGGCTCCTCTGTAAGCCTCCCCCTCCCCTGGGGGTTTTGTGCCCACAGAGGGGCTGCTCTGGGGTTTGGACCACTGGAAGGAGGTGAATTGTGTGTTTATTCTGACTGAATCCAACTCCTCCTTCCCTTTCCCTGCACTCCACTCATATTGAGACGCTCTACGGCGGCGTCGAGACTGAACTCGAAGGGCTTTTATGGTGAATGCACTTAAAGGAGCAAAACTGACCTTGGTGCTCTCCACCCTAATTGTCCATAATTATGCAGCAAATGAGAAAATGGAACAGTGTAATAAGATTCTGGAGTAAGACCTGGCAATTTCTGTGCTTTGCATATTTGCCACCATCAGATACTGTATTTCTTTTAAGAGTAAAGGAAAATAATTGCCTAAATGTAGGGCTGTGCTGGCTAAGGACTATATTGTAGAAAGCTGTAAAACAAGATAACTGGGAAAATAAAAAAAATGAAACAGCACTTCTGTTCCAGTTAGAGCTTCAGGTCTAGCAGAGTAGAGCTATTTATATGGCATATATCTAATGGATTAAAGTCTCCTTTTCAAGAAGTGTGAGCTTTATCTTGCAGCGACACACCTTTCGATGGGACTTTTAAAGCCTTTAAAAATGCAGATTCAGGGTTATCATGTTGCTCCCAGTCTTACCCAATTTGCCAGGGTATTGTTCAATACATTTAATAAAGATTGGAAGTGCTCCCTGACATCAGTCATTAGTGCTTTGGTCACCACAGTCATTAATGCTTCAATCATGATAGTGGTCACTGGACTGGAATAAAAGGGAAGGGGGCAGAGGTGGAGGAGTGCTGGTGTAGGAAATCTGGGAAAAAAAAAAAAAAAAGAAAAACAGAGTGAGGTCCAGCACCATCTGCTTGTTCCAATAGCACAGTTACTGGGGAAGGAAAGTCAGAAAACAAAGCTTTCTAATAAGCTAGGAAAAAGCTGTATCCCTCTGAAAGATATAGTGATCCTTAAAACCACAGCTCTGGAGCTTATATCTTTGGGGGAAAAAATATAAATCCAGAAATTCCAAAAATCATCCTCAGATTATTTAAGAGGTAAAAGCATTTTCAGTGGATATGAACTCTATTTTAAAAGCAGAATCTGGAATGAGTTAAATTACTTAATGTAGTTCTTTCTTTTGGGAATAGTCTTTCCTTTCCTAAAATATTTCCATTCAGAGACCACTGTTCTCCTTTGGCTTGTGTCTGATAATGGCAAAGGTATTATAGGGCAAGAAAGTGATGTTACAGTCAGGTGTTTGATTTGAGATAGATATGACTAGAACACAGCTTTGGGATGATGGTATCATACAGAATTTGAACCAGAAGAAGAAGTGCTAAAATTACACAGCAAATGACCCAATCTATTGCCAAGCTTACATTTTTTCCTTCATGCATTAAAAAAAGGAGGAAAAAAATAAATTACAAAACACTGGATTCATCCTATTCTGCACATATGACCCATAGCAACTTTAAAAGATGATTGCTGTTTTTTAAGTTGACCCTTACCTTACCTTTTCAATGCTTTTATGACACAGCAATACCATGAAACTATTGGAGATGAAAAAATAGAAATACATTACATTGGAGATCTCCTTGATGATGATGCAGGGAGTCAAATTGCATTCCTAATTTTGATACTTTTTCTGGTAAGATATCCCAGCTTTGCAGCCCTTCATTACAGAAAGTAGGATTTCAGTAAGTGTTAGAAAAAAGTCTTTTAAGGTTCAAATTAGGTAAAGTTGCTCCTTTGTGAAAAGATGTCATGTACTGAATTCATTAGCTTTCATACTTTGTGAAAAGTAACACTGTTATATGAAATTTCATATTATGGTAACAATTTAATTTGCTTTAATTTCCCAATTTCTTTATTCATTTTAAAATTAAATTGAGTTAATTATATATGTTCAGAAAAGTGTATTATCAACTGAAATCAAATCCTTTATTCAAGCCTAGTAAACTTTAGAGACAGTGCACAGTCATGCTGGTAGCCAAGCTATTCCTTCCTTTAGACAAAGTTTTTCTGGAGTGAGTGATGCATTGTTACATCTCTAGAGTTTTTATCAATAAAATATAATCTATCAATTAATAACACAGTATTTAACTGTACAGATAACTATTTGTATAGAGTCTGCAGAGCTGCTGCTAACATTTTGGTGATTTAAGGGATATTTCTTAGGGTGCTGGTCACTATCAAGGTGACTGCCCTACTTGTTTTGGCTCTAGCATAACCCATAGTTTTCCAGTTTGCCCAAGGATATTGCAGACACTCCTTTCTTCTGCTGGCAGCATTACCAGTCTGGGCTCCTTATGGGAGGTACATAAGCACCTGTCATAAATGTTAAACTTCTCTCAGGAAAAAACATTGTCATTATGTTCCATGGCCAGTTTCACAATCTGTAGAGACATCAATTTAAGTCTAAAAAAATTATGGGATTGTGTTTTCTTCCTTAGTTTGGTTACTTCCCTGTTCCTGTCTTTCCATTCTCTCTCCCTATCTCCCCTGCCTTTTTCTCTTCAATGGCTCTGAAAGAGCCATTGAAAGAAGAGAAGAGAAGAGAAGAGAAGAGAAGAGAAGAGAAGAGAAGAGAAGANCAAGGCCATTTAGCTGCCAGCTAGACAGAGAGCTTTCCTCTCCCAGCAGCCATCACAGAGGAGAGGATTGCCTGGTCCTGGTACCTTTCTACCCCAGACTGGGTCACTAAGGTATTTTCCTCCCTATTTCTGATTCTCTGCAGCAATGGCAAGAGCTGGAGTCAGCAGTGAATACAGTGTTCAAATAATTTGCCATGCAAATAGCAGAGCTTGGACTCGTGGTTTTGCTGTGGTATTGGAAAGAGAGGAGAATGTAGGAGAGAGTGTCTCCTCCTAGGTTAGAAATGAAGTGGCCACAGGGTAATGTGCTTGTGCTGGGAGATTTGTCATGTGGAGAGTGTAAACAGGTCTTAGAAAGGGAAAAAACCCAGCACATATTGATGGGATAGAGCAATGCAAAAATTTATGGTGCCGAGCGTAGAGGTGACAGCGATATTAAAGACCCTCAAATGAGCTGCAAGAGATGTGACTGTTCTGGTTAATGAGTGGCAGTGCTCACACCTCAGGGTGTAGAGGGAAGTGGTGTTTGTGTCTTCCTTGAACACAGAAAATCTCTACCTGCTGATTTTGGAGCCACATCTTACAAATTTCAGCCACTGTGCCTTGACTGGGTTTTTGTGGTATTTGCTGTAGCCACGGTGTGACCTCAGTGTCAAGAAATAAACTATACCCAGAGAGATCATCAGCCCAGCAAATGCTCTGCACCATGTAACTTTAATTGCTACTTCAGCCTCTGAGCTCATGTGGGACTCAAGGAAGGGTAAGTGTATGCATGGAGCTTGCAGAGAGAAATCCAATGGGCTGAAAAGCAGGACCACATCTTCAAATCTGGACATCTGGAATAGGGAAAACATCTTCAAATCTGGACATCTGGAACAGGGAAAACATCTTCAAATCTGGACATCTGGAATAGGGAAAACAGCTTCTATCCTTCTACTGAAGAGACCAGGTCTTCAGCAAGTAGAAAGATTCAGCTAAGCAAAATCAGTTGATGCACACAGATTTGCACGAGAGGAAGTGTCTCTGACTGGGTATAAGTGTAACTCCCTCTGCATCTCCATTTGTGGAAGGTGTTGAAGCACAGCACTTACACAACAACACTTGCAGTGTTCCTGGCCCCCAAAGCTGTCTTCAAAGTCTGGCACTGTTTGAGGTTTTAATCAAGATTGCTACTTGAGATTGCAAATGACTAAAATTATCAAGTGGTGTTTTTATGGATTAATTTTTTGTTTTTTTAACAAGCTTCCAGCTGTTGTGTTTAGAGTGAAAAACATGAAACCTGGATGATTGGAATCTTTAAGGACTTCCAAGGATTGTGTGTGTAAAACAGAAGCATCTCAAGATTATTTACCACTTCAGGAGTTTAATCCTTCATTGTAGCAATGTGCACAATGCACAAGGCTACAGCTTAGCAGTCACTGTGTAAGTGGACATGGAGGGGACTATGCTAATGGAGATCATATGTCTTTGAACTTTGAGGTTTTCCACATCTGGAAAGCTGTGTGTACTGATCCACACTGCCTGCATGAGCTCTCATGTCACTTATGTGACCAGCCTGCCTGCTGAGTGCTTACTGAATTACCATAGGGAAGCGGAGGCGTAAGAAAATTAGATTCTTGGCACTGATGTTATTCATATCTCTCAGTTATTATTACAAATATGCAAATATTAAATATTCACCTTTTTTAAAAAAGCTCCCAAGTCCTTAATCTTTTTGTTTTCCTACAATGACCATTTATTATTTTTATTGGAAGAAAATACAAAGCTGAATAAAGCACTGTAATAAATGTCTAAATAAGTAAAAAGCTGGAGAGGAATGAGTATATAATAATGGTGGCTTTTCTTTGTTCCCTGCTCAGTAGCAGCAAGAAGCACAGGCTCTGGCTGGAGAACCATCTGCAGCAAGGACAAGGAAAGTCATTGAAACAGTCAGCAGACAAGCTTTGACAGAAAAATGCAAAGGATCAAAACATTTCATTAAGCAGCTACTTTCAGAATTATATTTTCCCCATTCCAAAAGCTGGGACACAATCTGTCATTCCAGCTTTTGTTCAACAATAACCTGAAAAAAAAAATTATAGGAATCATAGATAATTAAATTAAGACTTGTTAAGGTGTGCTTTGAGTGTTACTCACTAACTGGAGTTTTTTATTACTTTTAGGTTAATGTCAATATTGCAGATCTATCACTTCACCTTGAAATACTTGGTATCATTTTTTTTTAATCCTGTGAAGTGAAAATAGCACCCTTCATTAAAAAGAATAAAGGGGTTTTTTTGCCTTTTCTGGTTGTAAAATTAGTAAAATAATTCATGTTTGCAGCTTCACAAATGAGGAAATTTAAAGGGAGTCCCCAGGTTTGTTTTTGTGGTGTGTTTTTTTTAATAGCATTGGAAAATATCTCCATTGCTATTTTGGATCTGCCTGATGTGTGACTCAAGATTCTTTGGACTTGGCAGACTCTTGGACTTCCTAGTGGTCTGTGCATATGTGTCTTCAAACTGTCACAAGTAGGTAGTTGTATAAGTATTTATTTTACATTAGTGTGCATTTTGACAGCCTAAACACAGACTGCAGTGATTTGTGCTCTTAAATCCAATGGTTAAATTATTAGTTAACATTAAAAGTAATGTTTTAGTGAAGCTCAGATGTGAATTTATCAATTTCTAGATGGTGAAAAATTAATGACATGCCTTAGGATGTTTAAGAGACACTTTCCCCTCTTTTGTAAGGATTAGAAGAGGGAGGACTCTCTTTTTAAAGAGATTAAACAGCTGATAACCTTAATACCTGCATTTTTGTTTCCTGAAACAACTTCTTAAATTTTTCACCAATTAGGTTTCATAAGAAGCAATACTTTTATTCACAGCAATGAACTGTAACTTGACTGTTAACTTGATGTCTCAGTGTTCAGAAAATGTTCCTGGTGTCTCTAGGTTGCTAGCAGAAGTGGAGATTCCTTTCTGCTGGTCCTTTTTGATAGGAAGGAACACAGAGACACACTCACACATGGCTGAAGAACCTGAGTGAACAAAGATCTGAGAGTAAAACCTAACAGCTGCTCCCAACAGTAAGACTATAAAAAACCCACCCACAATTGGCTTGGTCTGTCAGCTTCTGACATGCCTCGTGAACAGGACAGATTTAACACACTGCCAAGTTCCACCCTTCAGTAATGACTTCACTCTCTGAGAAGTCAGCTCTTGAAGCAGTAACCAAGCTCTGTTAATGTAGTTTTGCTAGCTGTCTCCAACAGAGAGCTCAGATCTCTGCAGAGGAATGAGTGCTGCTGAATTACACTTCTCTCGTTATTTGGGGGTTTCGTTCTCAGCTTTGCTGTGATGGAGATTTCATCAAGCTGCACATCAAGAATGTCTTCCCATCTCTGCACACTGCCCAAAGCAGAAGAGGAAGATCAGGGTCACTGCTAAAGAAACTGTCTGACTCTTAAGAGGTCAAGGCAAAGGAGGGGATGCAAAGGTGTATAAGGGTGTATAAGCTCTGGGCTGCTGCAGCACATTGACACCAAAGTCCTCTTTGGTGTCAATGTGCTGCAGCCTTTGGTGTCAATGTGCTGCAGCAGCCCAGAGCTTCCTTAATTAAGGGCATGGACAATGCTGTGCTCTTTGGAGCACCCTTGAGGTGGCAGAAGGGGCTGTGAGGGTGCAGCTGAGAGGTGCTGGTGGTATCCTTATGAACATTATGTATTATCAGGAGCTAGCAATTAGCTGGAAGCAAATATTAATTCTTCTTGTGTAGGCAGTGAAGTCTATCCTAAAGTTAACATTGTCAGCTACAAATGACAAGTTCAAATTACTCTATTGTAGTACAATTTATATTTTTAATATGCCTAATTCTATATCATTGCAGCTTTAAAAAAAAAAAAAACACAAACAAAACAGATTTTGATGAAGTAACACTGTGAAACACATTTTGATATTTCCACATCTTGATGCATGGATGGCTAAAGGAAAATAATAATTTTTCAAACAATCATAATTCTTTTCTCAGCTGAAAGGACAGATAATAAATATTGGCAGTTTGGCAATTTGGCTCTACTAGGGCCTACAATTTGCTATCTTGAAGAACAGCAGTTATTAATTTACAGACATAATAAAGTTATTTATATTCATGATTATGGTTCAAACTGTCATGACACTTGTTCCTTCTATATCAGACACCTCAGTTTCTGCTTTTTGTGTTCACTAGCTATAAAAAAAGAATAAGGAGGTTGTGGGGTTTCCAGAAGCGTTGTTATAACATTTTTTCTCTGATTTCAGGTCTTAACAACTGAATCATCACAAGCACCTGGGAAACGTGCACTGCACTAACTATGGTAAGACTTGCAGCAATGATTCCTGTACTTTAGGAATTCATAAAACATTTCCTCATTTGTAGTAAGAGCTGCAAAATTTCTTCTTGTTTCTCTGCAGTGTTAGTTCAGTTGGAATTCTTATCTTTGTGATTAACTTTTGTGGCTTGAACTGGTCTCTAACTCGACCTATTCAGAAATAACACTGGGATTCAATTTTAGGGTGTTTCCATTGCCTCCAAGGTGGCTCAAAATTTGAATAAGGATAAAGGCCCATAGTCTAGACATACAGAAACCTATTTATGTACAAAAAGGTGGAGTTTATAAAATACACATCCTTTTCAAATTAATTCAAATATGTCATATTTTTCCATGATAATTAAATTATTCAGTTGATGTTATGTCTGTATATAGTTACTAAATAAAATATAAGTCTTTTTACTGTCCATTGCTATTAAAATAAAACTACTTTTGTCTGAGACCAAGCTCTCACAGTTACTGGTTTTGAATTATGAGGCACTTTGGGAGAATGAGACAACTTTGAATTAATTCAAATTCATTCTCATGAGAGTATTTTTTGGGGAGAAAAAATGTTTGCAAAGAGTTTATGAGGCTTTTCCAGTTCTTTCTTTCAGTGCTTGGTGGTGGTGTGCAAAAGTCTGAGGACTTTTTCCAGATTTTCAGTTACTTATGTGATAAAGAAAATAAGTTGCAATCTATAGAACTAAAAGGGAAGGAGTATTAATTTTTCCTTTGGTCCTGTCAGTAGTGCCAGGATAGTTTAATAATTCAATGATGATCAAGCCAGGGAGAACATGCAATGACTAAGCTGAAAGGCTAAAATATTCCAGATTAAGGAGTTCTAGTCTCCTTCCTCTTCTTCAGCACTGTGAAGTCACTGAAGTCACTTCAGTCACTGTTTATGTAAAATAGAGAAGCAAACATGAAAGTACCCAGTCCTCTCCAGACAAATGTAAGAATGGGAAAGAAGAAATGTTATAATTTCTTTTAGCTCTCTCCATGGGCTAGGGTTGTTCTAATGGAGTTTCTAAAACCTGACCTTTGTCAGTAAGAAGAGGAACTGTGCTTCTATTTTTAGAAGTGTTTTTCTTTTTCCTTTTTCTTTTTTTTTTCCTTTTAGTTGAACAATGTAACAAGTTTTCTGTGATTTCAGTGTCAAAGAGGAAGGAAGATTTTGGGAGCAGGAGTAACAACGAGATCTGTATGTTGTTTCACAGTAGAATTTTATCAAGGTTCTCGGGGGTCCTCTAAGGGCTGTGCTGAATTTGGACCAGTTTTCTGCTTGCATGTGTCTTCTTCATTAGTTTGCCAGCAGGTCCTGAAATTCTTGGGAGCAAATTCACCACCAGTATAAACTGACTTACCATATTAGAGCTACAGCAGGAAGAGATTTGGTCTCCTGCCAGCCACCTGTTCAATCATATCACTTACAATCTGAAACTCTCATCAAAACCTTGTTTTGACCAATTATTTAACTTTTGCCCAACTAGGATATTTGTTTTTTTTTTTCTTAGGAAAAGTAAATTATTACTCAGTGTATGGGGAGTCTGCAATGTTCAGACAGCTGCAGGTATTTTTTATATATAAACCCTAGTACAACTGTGCCTGTACTGCCAGGGGGGGACTCGTGCACCCATACCTGGGAGAGGTGCCTGAGGGGGTGAGCAGTGGGGTGCCCCTGGCAGAGCAGGTAATGGGACCAGCCCTTGAGGTCACAGACCACAGGACATTTGTTCAGCAGGTCTCAACAGCCAGAAACTTCAGGGGCTGTAAGTTTCCCTGGGACAAAAAGTGACTCCTTGGAGAGGCTGAACCCTCTTATTCCCTCTAGGTGAAAGTCTCTATATGGCACTAATCAAACTATAACTCACTTACTGTGACCTCACAGTCATATATATGGGTTTTTTGAGGCCCTAAAATATTTTTTTCACACCAGAGTAATAGAAATCTATTTGAATCTGAACTATGTAAGTCCTTACAGCAGAATCTTCTCACAGCTCTCACTGAACCTTTGCCTGGTTTTGTCCCAGGTTGTCTCTTGTTAAGACCATTATCCTGCTTCCACACAGAGCCTTTCATCTAAAGACTTCAGTAGCACTCATAGAACTATTTTCATCTTCATTACACACATGTAGAAGTTGTGAAGCAAGCAGATGTATGATTGGCAGCTGACAGCCAGCTAATGAGTAGCTGCTCTGGGAGTGGAGAGCAGACCTATGGCTCTTTGCACTGAAGAGTCACTTGTGCTTCAGCACCCAGAGGGATGATAAGGGCTGATATCCCCTCCTTCTTCTGAAGGAACAAGGGCTGCATCTGGTATTTCAGAGAGGGAGGATCCCTCAGCTGGCAGCTGCCTTTCATGTGCAGAAGGTAAATCAAGATGATTTCTTCATCCCAGGCTCGAGGGATGAATCTTTGAGCACAGGGGGTCCCCATTGCTTCCTCTAAAAACTGCTCAGCCTTCTTCTTTCCTCAGATATGACCATAGCTGCACTGAAGGGCTCACAAATTGCTGAGCTGTGATTGCAGAGTGGGGAGTACAGGAGTGCACTCCTGTTGGGTCTGTGATAGATGTCCCTCCATGACAGTTAATGATTATATTCCTGACTAATCTGCAAGCTGCTTCTAGCAGGAATTAAAGGCTCCAAACTGTAACTTAAAGTAAATGTTTGATGCTAAAATGCTGAAAAAAAACAGATTTCATGTCGACAAAGCATAAGCCATTTCTTTTTCCTGATATAGTCTCTTAGCTAAAAACTCAATTATTAGTACAACAGGCTGAATGGGTCTAACCAGGGAGATAACTATGACCAGCTAACAAATTTTTCAAGTTGTGACTTAATTAAAAAACGGACTTGTTAAAAACTAAATGTCTCTTTTTAAATACTTTTATTTTTAACACTTCCTAATTTCCTAGCTTCTTTTCCTACACTATTCTCTACAGTCTAGCCTACACTCCTGGACTTCTAGCAATTCTGATTACCAGCTGTCAGAAACAAATCAGCTCTTAATTCCTGGAAACAAAAGCAGGACCCAGCAGAGACCATGCTGCTTCAGCTCTTGATTTAATAGAATTGTTAGTTGTCTTTACAGTCTCTCAGCATCCCTGACTGAAGAGCCTTCCCTGTTCCCACTTCTTGGAGTTCAATATCACATCTTGACCTGAAAGCCCTGTTGTTGATATCCTTTGTAGACTAATGAAAATATGCTCTGCTTGGGAACCTGCTGGTTAACCCTCTTGTGAGACCTTTTTTGTTCAGCACTTTTATGCTCTCAAGTTGCATAGAAAATGTTCACTGGGTGATTGATAATATAAGTTTGTAGCACCGTGAATTCAGGAAAGCACTTAAGCAAATGGTTATATTGATGGCAGGGTGATTGCAGACATGTTTAAATGAAACACATGACCATATGCTTTGCTGGACTGAGTGCTTTCCTGGAACAGTTAAACAAAGATATAAGCTTTGGAAAACAGATATGCATCAAATAAACCCCCTAAGTCTCCCAAACCACTGATATCCTCATAATCTATGTCAAAATATTACTTCAGAATATGCACTTGTAAAGCAATAGATGATCAATACTGAGAGGCACTATTTCCAGAGCTGACTTATGTGTGGACATGATGTTCCAAAGAAACAGAGATGGTGACATAGCTAAACAACAGGCTGCACTGTAAAAATGAAGTCATTGGGAGTGGTGGCATTGATCTGGGTGAAGATGGATGGATACAGGAGAGCCCCAGTGCTCTATGTGTATGATTGATTTTCTTTCTTTTAAGTGCTGACTAAGGAAAAGAGGTTCATTCCCTTTGTGCTAAGATAGGGCACATCTCATTCCTGCACTTCACAGTGGGCGGTGAGATGTTCAAGAAATTCAATAAACTTGTGAACAGTTCAAAAATTACAAGTGGCACTTCTCAGCCATTTCTGGGTTACTGTAAAATAACTTGTAAATACTTTAGTAGTATGAATTGAAGGCTATCCTTTGGAAAATAAAGATTCAAAGATAAGATTCTATCTATCTGCTGTGAGAAAAATACAAAGACCACTTACAAATGAAGGGTTTGCATTAAGATAAAGATTGAAGCTTCTTCCTTATGAACTCTTATCAATGTTAGCCTTTCATCTTTTTCTTCTCCTTTCAGCATTTAGTAGTAACATCCCATGAAATCTGTTTGTTCTAAATTAATACTTTACATCTCATTATTTGAAACAAGTTTTAATGTCCATAATTCATTTCTTTCCTTCCACTGTTTTAATATCTCTGTCTCATTTGGGAATATTTAATGACTTTTTGTGGTGCATAAAGCACAAATCACAGACAAAGGAAGGTTCCATGAATGTTTTAATAAAGATCTAGGAAAAGAAGATAATAAAAACTTTAGTCATGCAACATGGATAAGCTTATTGGCCTTTTATTGCTGCTTTTCTCTCATTTGCAGAACCTGATGCATCATATTGAAGCAGAATATTATTAATTAACCAGCCATTCCTTGTCTGCAATAATCACAGTAACTATGTTTAGTCCAAAAGGTTTCTACAATCTGCCTGCAATTATGTATGTACCTGCCATTGGTAGGTTGGTGAGCAAACAATGCAATGGAGTGATAACAACGAGGCATAAAGCATTGGTTTTGATGTTGAGCTTCACAATCAAGAGCAGCAGATGAAGGAAGCAGAGAGGCTCTAAGGTATGTTGTTCCTTCTATTGCATCCAAGTTTCTGGAGACCCTTACCTCACTGCAAACTGCATGTTACATAACAGAACTAACATGTATAAAGTATAAAGCCTTATTCCCGAGGACTCAGGTTTTGGGAAAGACCATGAAAAGGAAAAAAAATTAAATACAATGTTGAGTGTGTGTGTATGTGTGTGTTGTTGTTGGGGAGGGAGCTTGATTTTTAATTTAATTCCATTTTTCAGAAAAAATTAATGTTTCTTTTTTTAGGAGTTCTAGTCCACAAGTATTCAGAGAATGTTAAAGGGAACTTATTATAAAGAACATGCTTTAAAATGTGCACCTTGTATTTTTATATTAATGGCAAATACATGAATGGCACTGTGCTATTTACAAAAGCTAATTGTTAATCAGCATCCTGCACATCCCTTAGTCACCACAGTACTAGCTCTGCTCTTCTGGGGACTGGTGATGGGCCAGTACTGCTTTCACTCATCACTCACTCCTGTGGCTGTGGGTTGTCTGTGAACAGGGGTACAAGTGGGGTGGTATGTTATTTTTGGAAGAAATGCAAAGCAAGAACATAGAGAAGTACTTTTTGTTCCTTTGGGTCATCCCTTCAAGTTGTGAACATGTTTTGATTCACCAGTGCACTGCACAAGGATCCCCATACTTCCATGCTCTGTCTGGAAAGAACCAGTTTCTCTGTATTTAAGGCTGTTGTGTAAGGCTAAACATTCTTAACCAAATGCTAAATGCTGCTGCCAGTGTCTGTTGATCTGGACGCTGGAGATGAGTTTTAATTAGCTTTATTGCTGGTGTGCAGATCAGTGTCAATGGGACGATGGTGTTTGTCACACAGGCCTGAGCATCCTGCTCTGCAGCCAGCACAGCCCCTGGGTGCAGCACACCTTGCTCCACCACGCCACACAACAAAGTGATGCTGGGCAAAACACAAGTTTTACAGAGCATTTGAAGCCACTGACCCTGCCTGTGCCCTCGGGCATTATTCAAATGATGTGTTTCTCCATTTTACAAAGAAGTAACTTAACCCCTTACCTACCTCCTGCCTTTCCCATGTGTTGTGACCATGCTGTCAGAACTCATTAGAGGTTTTGTCTAGTACATTTTTAACAAATCAGCATCCTCCTTCCTAAATCATGATCTCATTTGTGTTTGTTCTAATGATTTAAACAAAAACTGGGTAAAAAAAAAAAAAGAGGATTTTGTTAGTTTTCTAGCAGGAATTACAGTAACATAAGAAACTCCATGGTTAATCTTAAGAGAAAAAAAAGAAGTTTGTGTGTAAAGTTATTGGCAGGTATCAAAACACACACCTCAATGATTGCCCACTAGTGTAATAATGCAGTAATCTGCAGTGTGTGAATTCTCCTGGAGTTTTATTGCATGTAGTCTTTAAGGAGTGTTTTATTTGCAATCCTGGATTAGGCAACATGCATTGAAACCCGAATAACTCATAAATTCTCCCAACTTGTCAAATTAGTAATATGATTAATAGAGTTTTCAAAGTTGTTCCTTCTGCTTTGTTTATGCTAATCATGTTTTTCTGGGTCTAGATGGCCAAGAGAAGGTTCAGTGGGTTGGAAATTACCCTAATTGTCTTCTTCTGTCTGGTGGTGATCATAGCTGGTATCCTCATTGGGCTTTTGGCATCAGGACTCTCTGGAATCAAAACTACAGGTAAGAACTTCCCATTGCTGCTGCAGGACTAGAACAATGGTAACTGCTCATCTCTGCTTACTGAGAGTGTTGTAAATGTCATAGAATTTCAGGAACTGATGATTGGCATAATTTCTGTTGCTGTTTGATTCAGACCTTTCAAGAATGAGGATATTCATGTGATAAAAGAAAGTACTGTAAAGTACTGGCTCTCAGTGTTACTGTTATCTTCTTATCATTGCCCAAAGGTGAATCATGGTCAGTCCTTCCTATAGATAATATGAGTACAGTTATCAGTCATTAACATAATAGAGTGATTCAGAATTTATTGTTGTGGAAAAAAAACCTTTATACCTTCCTCCCAACACTCAACTTGTGCTATAAACACAGAACTGGTATGAAGTAAAAAATTTTGAATATTAAAAAGACAGTATTGAAAAAAAGGAAAGGGTTTGGTGAGACTATATGGGAGCAACCAAATTGTGTTGAATATACATTCTAACCATAAAAACCTGTAGTGTTTGCTGCTAAGGAGTGCTTCCTCCTGATACAGAGCTTTACCTTCAGTTCCATTTGTGTGAGTAATCCCATTTAACACTTGGGGTTAAAGCACAAAGCTTGGAGCTGAAAATGGTAGTAAAAAAAAAATAATTGCTGATAAAAACCAAAAACTTTGCTGCTTTACCTAGTAAAACTGCCTATACAGGCTGATATCTGCATATTTTCTGCCTGTTTCTGTCACAAGATGAATGCAAGTCTCCCTGGGCAAAAAGTACAAGTGTGTATATCGCAGATAATGGAAACAGGAGAGTTCATGTATTTGTGTGTATCTCAGCCTGAGAATATTTGCAGGCTTTGCAGTTCACAGTCCAAGCATAGATGGTGTTGAGGAATATGTAAAGTTAAAAAGAAAACAACAGTTTTGTGTCAGCTTAATCCTGGTTGTAACACATTCATTTATTTCCCTAACAGAATATACAGCGGAATGTCCGAACATATTAATGGCAGAGAGAATTGACTGCATCCCGGATCAAATAGCAACAAAGGTCTGAAAACTCCCTAGAAAAAAATCAGAAAATAGGTTTTATCCCATAAAGCCTCATGCTTGAATACTGTGGTTTAACTTTACTATATATATCAGTTATCAGTTGTTCTCTTAAACTTTTTTAAATCTGTGATTGCCTGAACAGTTTGCAGGGAATTGTAACTCCTGTATAAGACATCTCATCCCATTGATAGAACCTCTGTAGTAGTTTGCTAACAGCATCTCAGTGTCTTTGGATGAGCTCTGCTCTGTTCCCTGTGCCAAACATATCTTTCACTTCTGTATTTACTTCCTTATGCAGCAAACCCAAATTGCCATGAAAATACAGAGCTCTGGCTTACAAATCCAGAAGAATAAGATCTAGATAGAAGAATATCACTGAACTGTAAAGTAACTGCTGAAAATAGTCAACAAATATTCATGAGAAGTAGCTGAGGAAAAAGAAAAATGTGCTTAAGGAGTTAGGAAGGTGGATGCTTGAACTACCAGTCTTTAGGAAAGTGTGTTGTTTGGAAAAGCTATTCTGCATAGCATGGGATTGTCACTGGTCTAGGGAGGGATAAGAGGATGAAGGTAGAAACTCTGTTGTTATTTATATTAATACATATAGTATATATTAATATATTAAATATTATTTATATATTATGTATAATAAAAATGAAGGAAATTAAATCAGGGACCAAAGCTGTGGAGAGGATTGGTGGCTCTCATTTATTCTGAAATAGTTTATAAAGTGGGGAATAGGGAACTCTCATGATGGGAGCTGAGAAAGTGGAAAGTGAGGACGGGTTTTTCACAGTCTGAGAAAGTTCACTGATTTAATTAAAAGTTCATTTGATCAATGTGGGGGAAGTAACTATATCTCTTCTCTGACTGTTTTTGGTTGGAACCTAATGAAAAGGGTAGCTTTCATGTTTTCTGATGGGATGAATCCATGACAGACACACATACATTTATTTCTTTTATGATTCTGGGGTTTATCTTGGATGGCTTGGCAGAGATTTCTGTACTCTGTGCAATCACTACTGAACAAAACCACTAAGGTTTCCCAAGCCAGTGGCTCTGTTATCTCCCTCTCTGTTTTCCTTCAGCACTTCCATGATTTCTGGGCTGGAGCAGGCTTAACTTTGCTCTGTTCAGGGGCTGAGAAAAGTATTTGCCCTGCACTGGTCAAGTTGGTCTCTGTAACCAAGTGCCACCCAAATGAGGTGCAATGGAGATTTTGGACCATCTCCACCTATTAAAGCTGCAGAATATTTTAAATAAGCATGGAACAAACAGCAAAAACATTTGTCCCAGTCAGATGGAAGAAGAAACATATTCTGTTAGTCAGCAGCTGGAGGGAAGGGTCTTAAAGATCTGTGTGTAGGATTTGGATACCTGAGATCACTTATGGACACTGCCCTTTGCCCTCAGTGAAGTTTTATTTCTATTGCCCTTTGCCCTAAGTAACAAGTTGGGGTTTTAATATGAGAAAGTGTGAAGAAACTTAGTGATGTATTACCCAAATCTTATCTTCAAACATAAAACTCATGCAAACAGCTCATGAATAAGTTAATTTCTAACAGCAAAGCAAAGGTACTGTAAGCTTAATGTACTACTCAGAGGTAGTGTAAATGTTGGTGGCACCACACTGAGATGTACACTTTAAGCAATAGGTTTATTTGCTTGGGACTTTGAGAAGAAAAAAATTTCTCAATTTGAGGTTCTGAAGAGGTAATCTGAATGTTTCTGATACTGGAAAATTACATTAAAATATAAATATTATATGTGATGATCAGTTATGCATATGTAGATGTTTAACAACCAGATGTTTACGAGTTGTTGAGCCAATTAGAACTTTTACTCTGTCTCCAGAGTGTGACTTTTGGTCAGACTATACTGCATCTGTCACAACTCAGATGTTTCAGTAATTCTTTTTAAATGTTTATTTTGCCTGTGTGTATTGTGGTTTTAGGAAAGAATGAATGCCTAGTAAGTACATTTATGAATCCAGAAAAAAGTCCTTTCTACCTAGTGTGTTCTATGCCACTGAATTCTGTGTTCACTTTCCCCACCTTATGATAGATTGATTGCTGTCTGGATTTCAGACATTATTAAGTTTTCAGATGTTGGGGGTAAAATACACTCCATGGGCACTTTTACTGTTTTAGTTTAGAGGATTTATTTCTGTAAGCTCAGCATTTTTGTGCCCCTTTTGTCCTTGAATCAGAGCATCTGTACCCTGCGTGGCTGCTGCTGGAGTCCTCAGAGTGATACCAGTGTGCCCTGGTGTTTTTTCTCTTCAAACCATGGGTACAAAGTGGTTGGGAAAAGATCAACTAAAGCAGGTAAGTTGTGGCCTGCACTCCCCAGTTTATGGATGTGCTGATGTCTGATTCAACACAACATTCCAACATGTGTTTATTCCCAAGGATTTGAGACTACTCTAACAAGACTACCATCACCTTCCCTCTTTGGGAATGATATCAACACCGTCGTCCTCACAGAGGAGTATCAGACACCAAATCGCTTCCGGTTCAAGGTTAATCTTTCTTCCATGTTTTTCCAAGGTTCATGTTTTGTGGAAGATTTTAGTCTGGCTTTTACCTTGCAGTGAAGTTAGGAGGGCTGGATTGATCCCCCTGATCCTCTCTGCTGTTGCAATGCATCAGGTTAATGAGGGTTTAGCACAGAGGGGTTTCTGTAGAAAAGATTATTGAGATCTTTGAAAAGCTCAGATTTTATAATATCTTTTTTTCTCATTGTAGGGAAATCTTGGGGGTATAGCCTGGCCATAAGTCTCAATCATTGTGACAGAAAACATCAGCTCTTCCAATGATTTCTGTCACCTGTGGAGACTCAACCATCTGTGCTGTGAATGTGGGGTATTGATGGGTTCTGGGGTTGAGCAGATGTTCTGTGGGACACCTCCTCTTGTGGTGTGTTTCTGCTGAGCTAGGGAAATGCAGGGTCCAGTACTATGAGGGAAATGACTGAAAATGAGCGATGAAAGTTGGATATGAAGAACAGCGAAGGCAGAAAACTGGGATAGAGATGGGAATATCTTAAGTCTAACTAACTACATGTTAGTGCTGGAAAATATTTGAATTAGAAATCAGTTTTTAAAGGCCTAACATTTTGCTTGTTTCAATATGTGCAGATCACTGATCCCAAAACACAAAGGTTTGAAGTCCCTCACGAGCACGTGCGATCCTTCACTGGATCCGCGGCCTCCAATTTAAACTACCGAGTGGAAGTGAAGGAGAACCCCTTTGGCATCGTAGTGACCAGAGTGAGCAATGGTAGAGTGCTGTAAGTAATGTTGGTGCTTTTTCTGAACAACATGGATGTTGCTGGATTTCTCTGAAAGTCTATGTTGCTGTGCAAGCAGTGTGTGTCCAGGATTCTGTGTGTGAGGTGACCTCTAGGGCATGTAATCTGCTGCTCTTCTTTTGACTGATGGTTGTTGTACAGGACTCTTCCAAGGGCTTTGGAAATAACTTCTATGACATGGAGAGCTCTGTCTGAAAGGTTTTCAGTCTGGCACTATGTTCACTTCCCCCAGATATGAGGGGAAATCTTTTCAGCTACTTTGTTCCATCAATTCAGGGAATTTTTATTATCTGAAAGACTCCTGGCCAGTACTTCAAATCACATGGAAACACTCTTCATAGCATCTTTTATCTTATTTGTTGCAATCATGCTGAAGCCCTAAATCACCAAAACCAGGCTGCCCTTTAGACCTGTGATATCCAAGAATAGCTAGTGCAAGCAACAGATAAGATGGTCATGTACTGCTCTAAGTAAAATATTTGAGGTATTTGTAGATTGAGTGCTTTTGTCCCATTTAGGTTCTGAAAATAAATAAATAGAACAAGCCTACAAACCTAACAGCATGTTTTAAGACCCATTAGAAGGGGAAGTGTCAGGATGAACATGCTTATTAATCAGTCCGAGAATGATTACCTGTCAGAGTGCTAGGCCAGTTGGATTATCAATGCTTCAAGTTAAATTAATTAGCAATTACTTTTGTGCCCTTATTAGTATTGTTTTCTTGCTTAGAATCCTCTATAGTGATTGATTTGCAATTATAGAAAGTGCAAAAGATGGACTTGATATTCAGTAGTGCATGACTGATTAAACAAGTATATGGAGGGAGAATAAGAAATCTAGTCTAATAGAGTCATGTTGGAACAGTGCTCTGGAAGACTGGCTGTATTTTCCTTAGGGTTTTCTTTGATTTGAAAGCAGTGTTTTCTGTTTCTAAAGAAAAATATTGCAAAGGCACTTGCCTCTGAGTGTCTCAAAGAAAGCCATTGTTGGCATAGGATAAAGCCAGCTCCTCAGAGGTAAATCCTTGATAATTTTTTTTACACAAGGTGAGTGCTTTCTCCCAGCTCCTAAACAATTAAACAAAAGGAAGACCCCTCTGGAAATAGAAATAGTGGGGATGAATGTGTTATTGCAGATCATTGCTAGAATCCTAGTTAGGTTTTAAAGCCTATGACCTTTCATTTGTTACACTTGAGCTTCACAGAAGTTAGGGCTCTGGTTGACCTAGTACCATCATTTGCAAGAAAACCTGAATGATTGCTACAGTTTCATCAGAAATACAGACTTTCCTCTCAAAAACAGCAACAACAAAAAAGCTAGATTCAGTACAACTCATGAGCAGATGGGTAAAATGGTCCTTGGAATCATTGAAAGTGGACAGAAATATATCAGATGAAGATTAGACCTATGAAGCCTCTCAAGAATTTTAGTGTTAAAAATAAATGAACAGATTAAAATTGTAGCAAGTCCAAACTCCACTGTATTTGTCACTTACTTCTGCAGGCATTGCAATTGTTAATGCACTGTGTATCTAATACTTCAAGGAACTCTTTATGCATCAAAGATTTTAGAGATAACGATATACTCAACATGATAAGTGTACTCATAGTGCACTAATACATACAAAATTATAAAGTTCATAAAATTATTGTGTCTGAGTTTAAGTTGAGAGAAAGCTGTGTTACTCTCCCCATATGGATATTATGACTGTCAAATGTAACAAATATTGCACACAAACACAATTGTAGAAAGAATTTCTAATTAAAATTACGTATGTGAGTAGATAAGTTATTCCTTTAAAACTGAGTATGATGTAGGTAGTTTCTTGTCTCAAAGCCAATAATTTTCCCTGCTTTTGGGGAAAGACCATGTTTCTCCTGATCCCAGTAAGCTGTTGTGTTAATGAAGGTACCCTTGAACTTGGAGCATCAGCTTCATTGGAATTTCTCTCTGCTTTAAATCTACTTTAACTCTAAGTTTAGCCTGCCCAAAATCCCATCAGTCTTGTCACGTGGTGGGAAATGACACATTTATTGGCATTGTTTACTGTAAGAGTAGTGGAGCACTGGAACAGGTTGCCCAGGGAGGTGGTGGATGCCCCTGGATCCCTGGAGATGTTCAAGGCCAGGTTAGATGAGGCCCTGAGCAACCTGATCTAGTTGGGGGTGTCCCTGCTTCTTGCAGGGGGGTTGGACTAGATGACCTCTGGGAGTCACTTCCAACCTTAATCATTCTATGATTCTATGATTGTTGGCATGTACTTGGCTGTGGAAAAAGATGCCTGTGGATGTTCCCCTCCATCCATCAGGAGTGAGGACCCCCAAGATGGTCAATGAAGCTTTTTTGTCACCATCGGAGTGGGGTCAAAGCATGAGGCATTTCTGGTCAAGGGCACCTAGAGTGT
>VXBZ01002555.1:23393-42493 GCA_013399135.1 Heliornis fulica | reverse complement strand
CTGATCATTCTACGATTCTATGACACGCCACCACCCCCAGCCCAGCAGCAGCTACGAATTCATTCAAGCAAACTGAGCAGCAAATGGTTGCAAAAAATAAATTCAGCTTCAAAGGAGAAAAATGAAACTTCTGCCCAGTTCAAAAGCATTGCCTGGAGGAAGGCAGCAGGACCCAGATCATTGCAAAATGAGTTTTCTTTGCTAGGAAAGCATTTCTGGCCACTTATTAGATATGAATTGACCTCTGAAGTGACTCAAAGGCTGAAGCCTGTGCTGTTTCTTACCATCAGGAACCAGGTTCCAGACAATTTTGCAACCCAGGATCAGTCTAAGCACTATCCCACAATATCAAGCATGGTTGTTTTATTTCATGTCAGCTTGAAAGACTGGCAGAGGTAGGTAGGCAGTGCAAAACATGAAGCAACATACCAAGCACTCACAAGGACAGGGAATTTTGTACCAAAACCCAAATCACAAGGATCTAAAAAGTAACATGAAACTGTCACAGGGTCAGGTGATTTCTGCCTTTGCTCTGGTTTGATGAAAAGGGAAGACTTCAGTTATGCAGTAAACATCTACAGTAAAGCCCTGAAATTTCATGGGCTATCAAGCAGTAGTTTCTTCTAACATCACAAAAGGCCACAGTTAATCTCTGTATTCTGCAAATACTGAGCAGATCAGGTTGACATAACCTTATGTCTTACTGCAAACCAGACTTGTGCATCGTTTTCCCCACTAGTGCTGGGAAAATCAGACAAACCAGAGCAAAAGCTTTGCAACAGCATCACACTTTGAGAGCCTGCTCCCCCTCTAAGCAAACTGGTTAGAGTTCAGATCCAGCTCTTATCAGGAGGCCACCCCAACTCCAGCCACCCTCTTTCCCCTGCTGCCCAGCAGAATCATTGCTGGTTGTTACAGTTCCCACTGTACCAAATCAAAATCTGCCCAGTCCCTTCACAAGTAAACATTTTTGCAGGAAGATATTTCACTGAACAGTTTAAGAATTAAGGATGTATGATACATCCACACAGTGCTGATACATATAGAAACAAGGATCCAGCCAGTACCAACACCCTACTCAAATCCACCTGCCTTCGAGGTAGCCAGATAATTAAAACACATCTCAGAGCTGGCAGCTTGTTGGCACAGCCTTCTCCTATCATAAAATTAGCAGTTAAGTCACTATTCATCTCAATATAATTTGATGCTTGTACCTTAGCCAAAATTCCTAAACCAGGCAATTTTCAAGTGTTAAGTCCAGTACCTTGGTATGTCTTTCTTCTTCCCCGTGCCATGGGGGATGGCATAAGCTCTAACCAGCTTGGGTGAATAAAAAAACCCAACAAATCACATTTGTAAAGTTTCCAGATTCTGGCTTTAAGCATCTGTTACTGAGTTTCCAAGGGAATCAGTCTGAGCACTAAGTGCTGAAGGCAAATTTCAGAGGGGAGCAGAGCACTTCCAGCCCACTCTCTTTAACTTGCCTCTTCAATGGGCTTTGGGCAGCATCCCTACACATCCTCCACCACAGCTTATTCTTATCTGGATTTAATCTTTCCACTGCTGTGACACTGCTGCAGGGATATTTTCCTTCTCTGAATGGAATTTCTTTGCCTTTGGCCTTACTCAAATTTGCACACTCAGGCACATGGGATAAAGGCTTTTGCTCTGATTGTTCTTGACCACCATCACCCAGGCTAAAGCACCACTGTGCTTCAGGGGAAGAAATTCTATCTAGATGTTTAAATAGATCAACCTGGCTCTGAAAATTAAGATGGTGCTTTCAGGCAGTGTAGGATATTTCATGACTGGGGGGTGCTTTCTCACACCACAGGCCCCCAAATCCCCCTGATGAGCTATGAAACCTGGGGTATTTCGACAGCTGTCCTCAGCAGACACTTCCTGAGGTTGCCTAGAGTCTCAGAAAGGATGTAAAATATTTGCAGTAATTCCCTGAACAAACCCAAGAGGCTTCCTCGAAGCAGAGTCCTCAGCTCTGTTGACTCGCGTTTTTAAAAGGTAATATAAATTCCACTTACACTGGTTTGTTTTGATGTTGAAAATTGGTCTCCATAGACATGGTTGAAATCATGCCCTGAAGCACCGAAGCTGCAGCCAACAACCACACAGCCCTTTGCCAGTGCAGAGCAGAGGAGGTTTTAAAGGTGTAAATGCCATCCCGCCTGCCACAGTGGGACAGGGAGAGTGCAGGGTAGGACACAAGGTGCCCCAGCACAGAGAAAGCCATGGTTGTGGCTGCCCAGGTTCTAGGAGAGGTCTGTGGGGTTCCCCCCACACTCCCTCTCCACTCACAGTCTTATCCCACTGCAGACAAGGGGGCAAAAAGCTCCACATGAAAGTTAAAAACAATTATTTTTGATCTTTAAAACCTCACTGCCCTGCAGAAGCTCCCTCAAAAGCCGACACACAGCTATGACCACGGTGACGTTTGCCAAGCAGAAATGGCAATAAAAGAAATGAGAGACACAACTAGGGAGAATACATGGAGAAATGACAAGAAGAGGGTTTTATATGGAAATTTCTATCGAGGGTAACATTCCTGTCTAACACAAGCACTTTAATACTTCCGGATGCAGGCCTCAAGCCAAAATCCAGTGAGGTCTGATGCTACGATAGTGTTCAAGTTCAGGGATGCTGAACGTTTTGCAAGAGCTACAGATTTTCCCAGTGCCAAAACCCATCCAGAATAACAACAAAAAAAGCTTTTAATTCTCCCCCAAGTAACCCTACCACAATGTCCCAGCACGAAGCAATCACGAGGCAGAGATGAGTCCTGAGGCACCAAACTGCCCAAGCTGAACATCAGGAGACCGCTGCGAAACCTGCCTGCCCCATCCCAACTGGGAGGGGGGAACAAGAGACACAAATGCAGGGCACAACCTATAGTTTAAGGAAAATGATGTTTCCTCAAGTATTTTTGTCCCTCTCCCAGCTTTAACACTGCTGCTGTCACCTGCCTCCAGCGCATCGGGGTGGTGGCACAGCCCTCCCTACCACTGCGTAGCCAGGGTAGGGAGCAGCCATAGAGGATTTCCCTCAAAGGCTGGCTCAGTTGGGAATAAAACATGGGACCACTCCACCAAGAGTGGTACCAGGCTGAGATCAAACTGGGAGGGAGGTGCATTCCCCAGGTCAGCAGCACAGCAAGCGTGAGCTCCCGCGAGCGATAAACTGTTCCGAACAACTTGTCCCTGAGACGTTGCTGCTCCTCTGCTGCTGCCAAGGCCCGTTTCTGCTTGGTTCATGCACGATGCCAACTCCTCCTGTATAAGATTAAGCTGCCTCGAGGCAATTTCAACTTACACATCTGATATTTTGAGCATTTTCTATGCTCTGAAGCTCGAGAGCCGACACAGCCCACGTACTGTCACTTCCCCTTCTCACCTCACGTCACCCTTGTGAGGGCGTTTGCTCCCATTTAAGTGCTTACACACCTTTGCTGGGACTTCAAAACATCAAAGGGATAAGTCAAGGGAATATTTCACCAGAGAACAGAACAGAGATGACTGTCAGTGCCACACAGTTGGACTCTGCAGGGGCATCAACCCAATAGCAAAACATATTGGACCCATTTGCTTCACACTCTTCATCACGCTGAAGAGCAGCTTCCCCCTTTTCAGGTTGTTTTGGGTTTATTAAATCATATTAGTTTATTGCAAGTACTGAAGAATAGCTTCCCCCTTTTCAGGTTGTTTGGGTTTATTAAATCCTATTAGTTTATTGCAAGTACTGAAGAATAGCTTCCCCCTTTTCAGGTTGTTTTGGGTTTATTAAATCCTATTAGTTTATTGCAAGTACCAATAATGCATCCTAGAAACAAATAAATGAGCTTTTAAGCCTAAAAGCTTCATTTCAGGCCCATCCTGGGAACTCCAAGTTAAAAAGGCAGTTACCAAATGAAAAACTCTAAGAAGCCTCCAAATGTTTTATTTGTTTACATATCCAACTACACATGAATAACTCCAGTCTAGCACAGGCCTGTTCAGGTGCCAGATCTTGTTTGCAAGTCTGCCCTGTCAAAGGCAAATGCACAGCTGAAGTTGGATGCTATGCAAGTATCAGCCAGCTATCAGTGATAATTGCTAAACATTTTTTTCCAAAAATTAGATTAAGTATAAAGCTCAATGTCTGCAGTTGTTGCTGGTAACTGCTGTGAGGAAAACAGTTACTAATACACAACTGATTGGGCTCAAAATATAAAAATGGCACATTTACCTAGACAGAAGAGTAACTTTATTCCATGGAGATGTGTTTTTCTACATAAAATCAGAATTTATGTATGCACCATCAAGACAGACATATCTAAAGGGACACTGGTGTCCATGGTGGCCATGATTGTTGCAAATCAGTTCACAAAACACAGAAGTTTCATGGGTGCATCTCATTGGTTAAACCACTCAGATGAAACAAGTATCTAACCAAGTTAAACAAAACTATGGAAAAGCAGGGGAGGAAAGAAACTTCCTGAGGGTTTGGCATTATTCTTATTAGTGATGACTGAATTCATTTCACCTCGTTTCCAATGTAGTCAGATATTGAAAAAAAAATTGAACACCATCTGTTTGCCATGATCAAAGATTGGAGACCAGAAGTCCTGATGATGGCAACAGTCATCACACAGATTTAACATGTACAATCCATCTGTATCCAACTATATCTGGGATCTGCAAAAAAGTCTGTTGTCTACCCATAACATGGAAACACTGTACTCCAAATGCAAAAAACATCTGTAATTGAATCAGCATTGGATTGGTGGAAAGAACATATTGACAAGGAAAAGAATTACAAGAAGAGTTTGCAGCTGCAATTAGTTCCTCCACAAAGAGTCTGTCCTCAGGTCTCCAGACCATCAAGGCAGGAGCACTGGCTTTACAACAACTGGCAGGGAGTTACTTTGCACCATGGATGTGGCACAGGCTGCCCAGGGAGGTGGTGGAGTCCCCAATTCTGGGTGTGTTTAACAGATGGGGAGATGAGGTGCTCAGGGAGATGGTTTGGGAGAAGACAGGGACAGTTGGACTCAACAGTCTCTGTGGCCTTTTCCAACCTTGTGTTTCTGTAAAATTTTTGCATGTCAACCTGACTATAATTATACAGATCATTAGTTTGCTCTCTAGTATCCCCAGTGCCTTTATAATGTAATAATAAATAAGAAGTATATGGCTCCTTTTATTTAAGTATTTCTCAGAAATCAAGATACCCATTAAAGCTGTTTGTTGGGTTGGGTTTTTCTTTAACAGGTTGGCAAAACCAGGAACATTAACACTCCACATTCAGGAACTCAAGTAAACCAACTGAATAAAACAGCTAATTAAAGCACAAAAATCTACAGCAAATTTGTGATAACTGAGTTTGATGTTACATGACAAATCTCATCACAACAAATCACAATTGAAACTTTGCTCCCCAGTATTATTTAGAGCAGGTTTACTCCACTCAGACAACAGGAATGAGATGCACATTTTTATTTAGTACAGGAAAATCTGTGGGGATGGGGAGGTCTGAGGAGGTGTATCCATATTTAAGCTCACACAGTTATGGCACTAATACTTTATTTTCCTTCTCTCAAGCATTGACACTAATTTTGTAACCAAGACTTATGCTCTGCCCTGAACATGAAGAAATCCATGCAAGCCTTTGTGCTGCCATTTGCTCAGCACCAAGACCTAACTCTATCCCAGCCAAAACCAGCACTGCCAGGTACACAGGGCACCCCATCCCCTCCTGCCATCAGCAACACAAGTCAGGGAAATGCAGGTGGGCTCCCACCAGCTCTGGGCCCCACTCAGGCATTTCAGGATGGCAGCATGTCTCCTACCAAGCAATAGGCTAGAAGGTCCCATCCCCAGCTGTCTGGTCACAGAAGAGAAATCCCCTATTACTGGGCAGGTGTTAGTTAAATGGAGCCCTCTAGTTGTCACAAACACACCCTCAGCAGAACTTTACCACAAGCCTCAAGAGCATATTCCCTCCTGCATGGAAGCAGGACAGAGGAGCCACTAGAACTCAGGGCCAGCCTTGGCCAGAGATCCCACTGCAAATGATCCCCAAACCTTGCAGAGTCAGCCAGGAAATTCAGTTTTATTCCAGCTCAGGTACTCAGGGCAAGAGGCTCCCAAACACTTTAAATCCTTCCCAGAGTCAAAAAGAAAAAAAAAAAACCAAAAAACCAAACCAGTCCTGGCCTCAAAATTTCGTGGCATGGCAAGTGAAAAGTCAGAGCACAAAGCAGAGGGAAGAGAGCACTTTTGGAGCATCTCCAAAGAGATACAAGTCGTGCAACTGTGGCTGTAGGAGCTGCTGATTCCAGTGCCCTTGAGAGACACTTCACAGCCAAGTGATTAAGGCCTAACATGACATACCCCCGAAAAGCTCAGATTAGGGGTAACCTGGAGCTTGTACATTTCCTTTTGCACACTTGGCCACAAGCCTGAAGCTTATAGAATCATAGAATTTTAAGGCTGGAAATGACCCCTAAGACCATCCAGTCCAACCATTAACCCACCGCCACCAAGTCTACCCTTAGACCATGTCCTCAAGCACCACATCTCCCCGTCTGTTAAACCCCTCCAGGGATGGGGACTCAACCACCTCCCTGGGCAGCCTGTTCCAATGCTTGAGGACTCTCTCAGGACAGAAGTTCTTCCTAATATCCACCCTAAATTTTCCCTGGTGCAACTTGAGGCCATTTCCTCGAGTTCTGTCGCCTGTTACTGCTCCCAGTGTCACTGGTGCAAGTGGGTTATAGTAAAAGACAGCCTATAAACCACATGACAGGGAGATGGGTCTTCATGGCTTGAGCATTTGATAAGGCAGGATAACATTTTTATTAGCATACCTTTGCAACTGTTCTTCTCCAAAGCAAAAGTATTAGACCAATACAGCTTCAGGAAGAAAAAGGCAAGAGATTTGCAGGTGACAGCTTGTTTGTCAATGGTAGCAGGGTAGAACAGCATCTGCTTGAGGATTCTTGAAGTAGAAACTACCTGACAACTGCTTGGAATTGGAAAAAGGCACAATACTAACAGAAAAAAAAAACACTGAGAGAAAATAAAGAGTATGTAGCTACCATATATATCACTGCCCTGGATTTCTTTGTTTATACATGTCTGTACACCCACAATCATTTTAATATCTTGAGAAGAGCAGTGACAATTAAAAATCCTTCATTAATAGGTGGGTTGTTTGTTTTTGTTTTGGTTTGGTTTTTTTCCAGAACTGGAGTGTAACCTCTGAATCCAGAGGCAGAGGGAAAGACTATCACCTATCCTGGGAATAATATGCTGAATGCTGTTGACACAGCTCAGTCCAGTGACAAAGCTAAAAATCAGGCCATACCATAGACAAACTCCTGGCTTTCCTTTAGGTGCTTTTTAGACCCACTATACAAAGAGTTACAAACAGCTTGATGGTTAAAGTTGGGGGTTTAGGATGCTCTTGGGACAGGACAATGCCCAAAAAAGCTCAAGAGCAAACACACAGTGCAAGGTCAAATGAAACTAATCAAGGGTTGAGGTTGAATCAGTGAATTATCACCTATGGAGCAAATGTCTGCTACCATGAGCTGAAGTATTCCCCCTTTCTTAACTACTTTGACTCCGAGAGCTGCTATTACTCTACTAAAAATTGCATATGTTCTTCTAGACTGCTCTGGTCCCAAAATACAGTTGACTATACTTAGTTTTAAATGGCAGCCATCCCATATTATGATTTAACATATATCACTATTCTCTTCCTACTTTTACTAACAGTTTTGGCATTTTTCAAGCTAGTTGCAACCTGTGTTAACTGTATGAATTAAACACATACCTGATTTTTTACTAACCTGTCTTTCAACAATGCAGCAACATGTAAGTCTAACTATAATAAGTGCTGATATGATTTATAACTGTGCCTTGACTATAAATCATATTTATCAGACAAACTTTTTATTGCCTTTTTCATCCTTCACTTTATAGGAATCTGTGTTATCAGGAGGACCTACATCAAGATTTAGCTCTTCTTACATGCCCCAAAAAGAGAACACATTTTTTTGGCCTAAGAAAAACCTAAAATTAATGTAATATTTAGAGACTCTAAGGAAGAAAAGTTTATTTTGAGTCTCTTATATTTGTGTTCACAGTAAAATTTGAAAGCTCCATACAAAGGGCTTGACCCCACCCTGCTGAAATCAGTGACATCTGTCACAGCAAGAGGATGGAGCCAACATATTGGAAACAGATCAAGGACGTGGCATGGGTTGACAAAATGCTTGATCATTAGCTCTTAATTTAAGCTTGGATGTCCTTTATAAGGCAAGTGGGTGAGAACAGCAAACAAAATCCATATCAATCACCACATCCACACAGTTCCCAACTCCTATTTATAGTTTTACTTTGAAATTAAAGACAAAAATGCAAACCATCCTGCCAAATGAGAAAGAACAGATACAATCCATAGGACCATAAGCTTTAAGGCTGCTGCTTTATTTCAAGGCTATCCACCATTCAGAGCACTGCTACAAGTTCAGCTTTTGTCAACATCCAACTCCTGACAAAGCTTAAGACTTTTTCCTTTCATTTCATAGAGAACAGAAATAAAAATGCATTTTGAAATTAAAATGCCAAGTTAAAAGAAAGCATGTTCAGTGTGAAAGCCTAAGAAATCATTGAATAGCTCTATCAGAATGTCACATCCACAACTAAATCATCACAACCTTCTTCTTGACAAAGGAATTAAAGAATCCCAAATTTACCTTTATTTTCCTGCCATCACCTGACAGCACAGATTAATCACTCTGCCTCCAAATCATTCATCTTCACCCCATGCTGCATGGATCAGCCCTTGCTGCTGCCCTCCTCCATCTCATCCTGCTTATTTACCACCTCTCATCTATTCAGCACACTAACCCAAACAGTGCCCTTCACCCCCAAACCAGCAACAGCCCCACAAGCTGCCACAGGACAGAGGCAGACCCCAACCCACCATCACACTCCCAAGCAGTAGGATGGCCAAAGGGATTTTAATCAGGCAAACACCCCCTCTCACAACAGCAAGAGGCAGCTCATGCTCCTCCCTGACAAAAGCAAGAAAGCAGTAAAAGAAATCAGGGCTTTAGGTTATAATTCCTTTAGAACTTGGCAAAGATTTAAGCAACAGTGAGTTTAGTCCCACAAGCTCACAGGTTACAGTACGGAACCTCCTGTGGTCCAGCTTGAGGCCATTGCCCCTTGTCCTGTCCCCACAGGCCACTGAGAAGAGGTTGGCATCTCCCTTTGTCTGCCACACTTCAGATATGGATAAACATGGATGAGATCCCCTCCCAGTCTTCTCTTCTCCAGGCTGAACAGCCCCAGCTCACTCAGCCTTTCCTCACAGGGGAGATGCTCCAGGCCCTTCATCACCCTTGTGGCCTCTGCTGGACTCTCTCCAGGAGATCCCTGTCTGGTTTGTACTGGGGAGCCCAGAACTGGACACAGGACTCCAGGTGAGGCCTGACCAGGGCAGAGTAGAGGGGGAGGGTCACCTCCTTCCACCTGCTGGCCACACTCCTCTTAATGACACCCCAGGATCCCACTGGCCTTCTGGCCACCAGGGGACACTGCTGACTCATGGCCAATCTGTCACCCACCAGGGCCCCCAGGTCCTTCTCCACAGAGCTCCTCTCCAGCAGGTCACCCCCAGCCTGTACCAATACTTGCCATTATTCTACCATAATTATTTATAATTAGACCTTTGACTCTTCACAACCAAGTGATACTAATTTGGTTTTGAAAACGATATCTAAACATCATTCCATACACCCAAGGTGCTTCTGTGTTTATTTTTTTAAAACTCTGTTAAGCATTCAATGATAAATTCCTGGAAAGGCTTAAAAATCACACCTCTGTGTCCTCCTTTTTAAGCCACATCCCCAGCAGCTCTTCAGCCTCCCTTTACTCCCATTGCATACAAAGGGGTACACTGTCTCCTGCCAGTTTTGTAAAACCCATTTGTGTCTTTTACCTTCACTCAAGTGAATTTATCTTTCCTTGGCAGTGCTAGGTTAGCAGTTTGGCTTGATGGTCATAAAGATCTTCTCCAACCTACAGGATTCTATAACTCATCATCCCTGTAAGTTAAAAACTGCTCCTGAAGATTTTACTTGACTGCACCAAGGAGCCAAGCCAGAGATTTATCCTGAGGATTAGAGCACCAGAAATTATCACGCAATGAAAAACAAACTGTTGTTTCCTATTATTCCACAAAAATTCAGTCTAGCAGTCTCCGAGCAAGCCGGGGAGGACTGTGTGGGCAGCAGCTCTGCGGGCATCGCTCAGTGCAGCAGGAACACGGCTTGGACTGCGAGAGGGAGAGCATCTCCCCTGGTCAGCTAACCAGTGCCATCGTATGGCAGAACGGTAAATAGAGACAGAGGCACGAAATAACTCACTGCAGGGTTTCCTTCTGCCCGGGGAGCTTGCTGCAAGTATGGCCAGGGAAGTCATAATTTCTCCTCCATGGGAAGGTCAAGGCATGATGAGATTGCCCCCAGGGATCTTCCAAAAGGATTCCAGCAAGGATGTGTAGCACAGGGGAGAGTCTCTGGGATGGTTCCTACTGCTCTGGAGGAAATACATTGTTAGGTGGTGAGCTGTGAAGAACAATAGCTCTCATTGTAGCTGCTCACCCCTGTAAATCATCTTCAGGAACCTGCTTTGGCAGGGGGTGGACTCGATCTCTGGAGGTCCCTTCCAACCTCTACAATTCTGTGAGCTTTGGCTTCACCAGAAAATAAGTGACACCCCTTAAGAGAAACTTTGTGCAAAAAGGTACCTTTTAACACCTTGTACTGAGCTCTAACAGGCATCCTCTCAGCCAGGATGCTGGACAACAAGATGACTTCCTAACATAACAATGGCATGGCCTGAGACCTGCAGAGCCACAGCTGGGCTGCTGTGGTGAATGCTCTCTATTCCTGGTGCAGAAGTCAAGGAAAGACTCTTTCCCTCAATATTGTTTCTCCAGTGTCACCAGCTGCTGCCTCAGCTGAGGGGAGCTGCCCTCCCACATTCACACCTAGGTACTCACCCAGCTTTTACAAGTTACATTTATTAATTTCCCCTCACTTTATGACATGTCTCCTTTTCCCAACCCAAATGACCTCATTTATGACAACACATTACATGAGGAGCAAGCATTTCAGTTTCATCTGCAGATTCCTCTGTTCAACCCCACGAGCATCCCCTGGCTCCCAGCACAAGCCTTACTCCCAGCTTACTACCCACATCCAAAGTCTATTCACCACTTACAAAAAACCCCAAAAAAGGCATTTTTCAAAGACACTATATGAATACTTGAAATAAAGAGCTGCAGAATTTCAAGTGCTACAAACAGGCCTATGTATTTAGTAAGCAAACACACATGTAAACTAAGAGGATGCCATATGGTACCACCACCTGTCCCAAACACTGATCTCAAATATTTCCTTTTCCAGGGGAGATGGTGAAAAAGAAAATAACTCAATAAAAGTGTGGCATAAAATGTGAAGGTAATTCCTTGATACAAGCAGCTTTGGTAAAGGGAATCATTTCCCTTTAAGCCAGGGATAGAAATACAAATTGATACAACCTTGCATTATGTGCAGAGAATTATTTCAGAAGAACCTGGACTGAAAGCATCAGATTAAGTGAATTTATAGGGTTTCAACTGTCAAAGGACTCCAATCCTCAAGTCCCCAAAATTGCTGCAGTTCAACCTCAGTACCCAGCCAAGGACATGAATGTTTCCAGAAAGAAGAATTACAAACCACATCTTCATTTCCAAGCAATAGGAAGGGCTTTCTATCAGAATATATAACAATTCCTACCAGCATCAGACAGACAGGCACCCCCTCCCATAGAGCTGCTCTTGCAAGCTCACCTTAACCTGTTTCAGTGAAAGCCACCACATAGCTGCAAAGTCCCTACATCTGAACAGGCAAATTTTCATTAAGGACTCAGCTTTAAAGACTCCTCCCAGCCCATGCTGAGCCCTTTTAATTTGCCAAAAGACAGCAAGAGACCCCATTGCCTTTTTTTATTTCTACTGCATAAAGCATACCTTTAAAACATTATGTTGGAGACACATGCCATACACTAGTGAGAAGCTTTCACTGAAAGCAGGCTGCTGAGCATAAGACTGCTTTATTCTCAAGCTAATAAAACAGATAGGGCAAAACCAAACCCAAGCAGACACAAAGGAGCTGCACTGCACTTGATCAAGTGAGGAGCCTGTCTTTTCTTTGGTGTTTTACCTGGTTTGGTTTTTACCACAACTGGGAAAAAATAGCAAGTGTTTTTCTGGAATTTTTCATGACTTTTAGATTTCATAGCAATAAAAATCATAAGTTAGATATCCTAGAACTTTATTACTCCAAAGAAAAAAGTATGATGGATTGCATATGTGTATCATACTACACTGTGGGTATGATAGAGTGTACACAAACACACAGCCTATATACATAGGCCACACACAATTTGATTGCTACCATATCCACAGAGCTTTCCTAGAAAACAAAAACAACAAGAAGCAGCTTTCTCCAACCATCCAACCCTCTGCTTTGTTTACACTTCATAGGACCCTCAGGACTCAGTTAAAAAAAAACCAAAACCCACCCAACTCACTTCAAAACTCAGAGCAGCAGCTTGGGAAACTGCATCTACAGTTATTTACCAGGAACTTGAGTACTCACTTCAGAGAGATGCCCAGTTGTGGACATACCTGCATTATTCAGAAGTCCAGCAGTACTTGGTAAAACTCCCAGGCTCAGCTCATCCCCTACATGCTCTTAGGAAGCAGAGTAACACATAGTCCACAAATATCAGGAAGAGGAAACAAAGAAGCCTTATGCTGTCCTACAACAAGACACAGGTGCCCCACCAAGATAATACAAGCTAAAAGCCAAATAGTTGAAGCTGGGTGCTTGCTTAAGGTAATCAGCCCACACTCTTACTTTTACTTCAGATTCCTTCATTCAACTGCAGGAACACACTCACATCTGCCACAGGTTTGATTGCAAAGCTTATGCAAATGAGGTTTTGGAACAAATGGGGAGGTTTGCTCAAGTAATAGTTACAGCTGATGCAAGCTAAGGAAAACTAGTAGCACCTGGAGCTATTGCAAGAGATGGGGAGTTAAAGCACAGATAATCACAAGATCAGGGAGAGGTGACTAAGTAAAAGACAGAAGAAGCTGCTTTTAAAATTATGTTAGTTTTTTTTTTAATAAAGACTCCTAAGGCTTCTTTAGAAAGTTAGGATGAGTGAGGGATACCTGTCCTGCTAAAGGCATTTACCAGTTCAAAGACAAGTTACTTGCTCAGGTGTGATCTAGGAACAGGCTCTGAGGGCTATTTAATACTGGTTACAGGCTTTCATCATGCTCTACAGTTTGTAATGGAATCAGCAGATTAAGGTGTCCTACCTGGCAGTGGGGTTATGGCTGGAGTCCTTCTAGAAAGCTGCATAGGAAGAGTACTAGGAGCAGTTTCTTATCAGTCTTGTTCTGTAATAATGGTTAAAAAAAGAAAAAAAAAGGAGGAGGAATAAATCAAAGTGCTGATGGTGTACCTTTTATTTTAAGGTAGGTGCTGGTTTTGATACTGTGAGTTGCTTTCATATAGCTAGGTTTGGGTGATAAATTCTGCTTGAAAAACAAATTAAAGAAATAATTTCATACCAAGATTATCTAAGGAGCTCAATTTAGTCTTAAGCTGTAAGCAATGTATAAGCTTAAACCTAGGAGAAAGCACAGCCATAAGTAGCTGCTGGAAAAAAAAAATGTAGGCAAAATGGTAGTTGTTTCTTGTAGAAACTGTTTGGACACTTACTAGTTGCTCAAAATATGCATGTGTCCCTTTTTTACACACATATGTGGCTTGCTTTTAATTTTTTTTTTCTTTCTATTAGGGAGACAGCACTTTAGATGTGATCTTTATTTAGCCACAGGATATGGGTGGGTTATGGATAGAATTGGGTGATCCACTACAGATATATCCTGGCTAAAACAAGCAAGTGGCTTGAGACAAAGTGGACCATAATTAATTCACATATGCAATTTGGGAAACTTTAGTGTAGATGAGGCTTCCTACTGTGATCCCACAAGTTGCACTGAAGCACCTGGTGGGTGAATGGGGTTTAGAGATCAAAAAGGAGCTGCTTAAGCTGCTGCTGCCTAAAAAAGTGTCTACTTCTAATAACTGCCATGGGATAAATATTAGTAAGACACCTACAGCTCCAACAGATGGAATAATGTCATTACAGGTATTAAAGGTCTTCATTTTGATCTGTCAGAGGCTGCTAGAAAAGGCTTAAAAACTGCTAGTCTCCTATAAGTTTGCCTAATGATCTAAAGCACATTAAAACTGCTGAAGCCAAGTGGATACATTCACTCAGTGCCTCCTTGCACATACACACTCAAGGTGCTTGGGTGTTTTGAAGAGCAGAAAGCACCTGGTGAATTCAGCATTTTAATTAATGCAGATCCTCTGAGTAAATTCTCCTTTTTCCCCAGGAGAAACTCACAGGCTTTGTATGACAGGGGAAACTTTGAAATTGTCACAGCAGAGCTTTCTGAAGAAGCAATGTAATAGTCTTAAGTGTGCACTTGTGCAGTATGAAGTGTGTGTTTTCAAACACAGCAAAGACATCTCCACTCTGAAATCCCATTTTACAAAAACAAAGTACTGAGGATGGACTCTAAAATACCAGGCTCAAGCTTTTTGTGCTGTATCCACAGTGGTCTTGGTTACTTTTGTTAATGTTTGGGGTGTTTTTGTTTTGTTTTGTTTTTTTAATTTCCAGCAGATTCTTCTTGTTTTCAAATGGAATAACTTTGTGACAGAGCCATAGTCCCTGGAAGCAGAGTGCATACTGTTTTTCTTTGAATGGGGCAAGAACTGGTGGCAGTTGTAGCTACAGAGACTGAAACCTAGGAAAAGGATCTGGTGATGGTTGGGCAAGCTGTTCTGGGGGAAGATGCCTCCTCACTCCTATTGCAGAGTGATGGCAACAGCCTCCCACCACAGAAAGAGATGTTGACCTCCAAGCTCCCTCTCTGTGGGGTTTGCTATGAGGGTTGCCTGGCTAACCCAACCTCAAGGCTACTGGGAGAGAAAAGCCTGCTTGGGTGATCTCTGATTTCTGGGTGGAGAAAGATTTTGGGAGGGGTTTTAGTCCTAGACATTGTTCCAGGGAGTATGTGTACAAATTTTAATTAGCATTTTCAGCATGCCCTCAGGACTTTGGATGGATACATTTTCAATAAAATAGCAAAGAGAAATCTATCTCCACATGGGCTGTCACCAGAGCTGAGATTAGCCCTTATTTATGGTTGCTGAACATCTGTGGGTAGGGCGTTCACAGCAGAGGTCCCTTGGCTCTGGAGCTTGTTATTCCTCTTGATCAGAAGGAATCCAAATGTGCTGGTCTTCAGAGCATGGACCATCCACTTACCACACTCAGTCTGGTTTTGGGAAGACAATAATGGGAAATATAGTCAATAAAGTGTGATCTCCCCAGGTGGGACCTAGAAGAGTATTTGTGGAGGTTTATTTTACAAAGCAATCTCATCAGCATGGCACCCGATGTGCAGAGTGTGGTCTTGTACGCTACAAAAAGATTGAGCATCTGTCTTAAAAAAGAACTGGGGGGAAAAAAAAACAAAATTTGGGGGGTGGTTTTGCCTTCTGAAATGTTGGTGGGTGGTTCACAAGCGGTAGTTCTGAGTTTTCAGTGCAAAACAGGTTTATTCCCAGTTTACTGGCATCTGTTGTGCATAAGCAGAGGTTTGGAAGAAAAACATGTTTCTTATCCTAATTCCAAGCTGCATGGGGGAAACATGAATGGGGAAATTAAAGTTCTTTGGTGGTGGTTAACATTATATATCACTAAAGGGGACATGGATCAGGGTACAAAATAATACCAGTGGAAAGTGCAAATCTTGCTGAATACATGAATAGTATTTTCCTTTTCCATGAGGTTAAATGTGAATTTTCTTTGCTGCCTTGTATCTTGAACTAAATGTGAGTTCCTGTATCCTTTTTCTGTTGCAGTGGTATAGCCATAACATGCTAGCCCATGACAGTTATGAAGGCTTCTCATTTTGGTAAGTGTGGAAAAAGCCATCTAATAATTTTGGTTAAAGTCAGAAGATCTGTTTTCAATGCTCGCTGTTGTTTGTGAACCGTTTAACTCTTCTCATGCATGTTCAAATGGAAAACATAACAAGGTTTATCATTATTTTTAAAAGCATCATCTGAAAATCATTTTTTTATGTTTATTTAGGGCTTTTTTTACAACCATACATAATCTCTGCTACAGAATTCCTTCTTTGCTATGAGTAATGTGGGTGAATGGCTCTCTTTAAAGTTGCAGCATGTATTTTGTATGGCTGCTTCTCAAGAGTTGAGAAGTTATGGCATTTCTCTAAGATCTCAGAACAGTGTCAGAATCTGAGTAATGACTGCATAATGTTGCTGATGACAGCAGATGGGTGGCAGAATGTCACTGTTTTAGATGGAAATTAGAGATAGTGTTGGGTGTTTGGAGCTAATGCAAAAGTATTTGTTGTATGCTGGTTACTGCTGACAGCAAAAGTGTCTGAGGAAAAAAACCACTTTTCACACTACTTCTGTGTGATTTTGTCTTTGGTGGTGTATGGACAGTGCTTTACATCTTCATTTCTAAGTGATTCTTATGTATTCCCCTACCCCTTTGTTATGCTGTGTTCTCAAATTCTGCAACATCAGTCTCTTCAACTTCAACATATGTTGTGTTCAACATCATTTTGCATTCAGCTACCCCGCTGTCTCTCCTTTGCTTGTCACTTGTATCTTATATTTCTCTGCTTTAAGTGTGTTGGCTTCCCCACTTGAATTTAAGCTTTTAAATTCCAAAGTAATCACCTTCTGTGCTTAACAGAAGACAAGATTTGTGTTGTTTGTCTATTGTATTACATGAATCCTTCCAACCACTCCTTTATCACTCTTACAAAACAAAATGCATTTTTATAGCAGTATAGTGCTTTGAACAGTTATTTGCTATGAGCTAGAGAATAGCAATTTTAATGAGTAATAATGACATAAAAGTCTTTCCAAACCTCTGTTTGTCAGCAACAAAGCAAATATGAACTCAGGCAAACATGGTGAACATTCTTGCTCTGCCACCTAATATATTTTTGTACCAAATAAAAGTGCACCAGTGAATTCTGAATCTGGATAAAGTTAAGGGTCCTTTTGCCCAGGCCAAATCCTTAGTTTCTGGATTGCTTGTCTAATTTCTTTTCTGTGTCTTGCCAAAAAGATAAGAAACATGTTGGCACAGAAGAAAAATTATTACTTGGACTGTTCTCCCAGCCAATGAATCTGTTTTCTATAAATGCAGCTTTAACAGAAAATTCCAGTTAAGTAAACAGAAAAGATTGGTAAACAATGAGCAACATCAAAATAGCATTAGAACCAAGCCAGTAATAAATGACATCAAAATTTTTATTAAATAGCCTCCCAATTGAAATTGCTAGCTCCAGATGACAGATGAGTTCAGGATGAAGCACGACAGTGTGTCTTAAGTTAATCCTGCATAGATCTCACTCTTGGGGTCATCAGATCTCCATGCTCACATTACTGTTCATTCATGCTCACAGACAATAACATGAAGTCATTACTAATCTTTTTTGCATTATTTGACTACGCAATAATCTGTCTGAGGAATAATTAATGTACCAAAAAACCCCCACTGTCCTGTAAGGGTAACATTTTATTGCACTCTGAGCATGCAAAAGCATAACGAATGTTTTAACTGGCGAGCCTTTGTGATAAGCAATAACAGCTTTTAACCCTCCTCTTGCACTTTTAAGCCAGGAATGTCAAAATCTTTTTCAGAGTGCTAAGGATCACTACTCCTGCCTTACCAAGGAATGGTGTGAGGAAGTGACCCCTTTCAGCTACTCGAGGTGAGCGTGACCTTGAAGCCTGAGTGTGCCTCACAACACTGCTGCTGTGCTCCAATTGCCAGACCCTGCTAGGGGATCTACACTTAATACAGCCGGAAGATTAATCACTAGAAAGATTAATTACAGCTCTTCATTTTGAAATGAGGGGTTATTTGTTGGAAACATTTTAGTTTTGAAAACGAGGCGCAGAACAAGGTCTCTTGGGCAAAAGCATTCCTTGTTTTGCCAAAGCAAGGGCCCTGAGTTTTCACCTGTATAACACAACTGCCCCGTGCCAGGCCTGGCCGCTGCTGTTGCTCACCCAAGGCGGTTGGTGCTCAGCCTGGGGCAGGCAAAGCCTCGCTGCTGCCAAGGCGCCACAGCCTCACCAGAGGCGCCAATGGCTGGAGGGAGGTGACAGCCCAGGCATCCTCGCCCTTGGTCTTACCTGTCCCTTGGGCTGGTGGCCTCCACATGTCAGTCTGGTGGCTCCAAAGCCGCCTCATGTCCAGGGATGGGCCATGGCACTTCTGTCCCGTTTTACTGAGGGCTAGGGCGGGGGAATGGCCTCAATCTGAGCCAGGGCAGCTCAGATTAGATGTTGAAAGAAAGTTCTTCACTGAAAGAGCTGTCAGGGTGTGGAACAAGCTGTCCAGGGAGGTGGTGGAGTCCCCACCCCAGGTGTATTTAACAGATAGACAGACGAGGTGCTCAGGGAGATGGTTTAGGAGAGGACAGGGACGGTTGGACTCTGATCTCAAAGGTCTTGTGGCTCTGATTCTCGGCCGGGCCGTGCTTAGGACCTCAAAGCCGCCGCGTTCGCGCGCCCAGCGCCGCCTGATCCTCCTCAGCCGCCGTACCCGGAGAGGCGCCTCCAGGGAGTGCAGGAGCTGCAGGAACGCACTCGCGCTGCTGAATCGAAGCTAACCCGCCGGCACGGCAGCCAATCCGCTGCGAGTTTACTGCGCCACGGCCCGCCTCCGACCGCCCGGGCGGCCAATCGGGCGGGCTTAGCCCCTTCCTCCCCACCGGCGCTATGGCCGCCACCACGAGTTGCCGCCGCGCCGCGTTCGGCGGGGCCGCGGCGCGATGGCGGAGGCTGCTGCCGCCGGACCGCTGCGTCCCGCGGCCGGCGCCCTCCCGCGGCGGGG